>JAQGAZ010000110.1:0-102601 GCA_034692225.1 Polydesmus complanatus
CCAGCAGGTTAGGAAAAACATGGCGGCGATTTCCCTCATGACCACTCTCTTGCCCAAATATCATATAGGCTCTCTAGTCTGAGGATGAGAAAAATGCGATAGGTTGACGTATCTGACAGTTACTTATATATTATGCGCTGCTAATAAAAATAAGTGGAGATGTTAGTGGGCTAGTGTAAGTTTTACATCGTTGAGCGGATGAGTGAAGTTATGACGTTGCCCCCCTACAATCATGGGAGAAAATTAATTTGAAGAAGAAATGATTTTGAAGTTTGTTTGGCAAACCAAACAATGGTTGCCGCAAAATAGGTTTTGAAAAACATAAATATTTGAGTTTTTCTCTGCGCTCTTTGAGTCTGTGATACTGTATCAAAATGTTGGAATTATTTTTATACAGTAATAATATGAGTACACTTCATACAGTAGGATTACAGTACAGTATGATATAGTTTGTTTGATTTAATTTTCTTGTTAACCGCAATGAATAAGAAATGTAATTCAGAGAACAAAAAAAAAGTGTAATATGAAAATTATCACAGACGAATAACAATCAAATGGCGTGATAAGTTTAATCCGAAATTTCTCAGCAAGCCACCTGTACAGTCGTTTTTATTAAATGACGGTGTGAAATTTCTCACCAATGGTTTTTTTTTTATCGACATCTTTCATAGAAATTTTAACGATATTGGCAAATGATTAGGCTTACTAGTCTTTATATTTTGCATGTTTTGGGAGGTAATTTTAAGCGTTGAAAACATTTTCGTTTTATGAATATTTCGGTAATTTTGCTTTTTATAAAAGTTTTTCATAATAAGGGCAACCTTTTCTGGTTTATAAAATTTAAACTGTAACTGTTATTTTTATTTTATTTTTTAGATTATTTAATTGTGAGAAAATATCAATAATTTTTTTTTTTACATTACAAATGAGCAATTTTGTGCATTGTATGCTTTAATAATTTTGACGACCTCTTTCATTTTTACAAGCGAACACTTTTTTTTTTTAAATTCTACTCGTACTTCTCGCCGTTAAATAGGCGGAAGTTTAGAGTGAATGAGTAGGATTTCTGAAATCCCGGTTTGTTCTATTTTTGTGTTAGTGAAGTAGTTTTCATTAAATGATATAATCAAAACATGAATTTTAATTTATCAAAAAGAATTTATTAATATTTATTATTTTTTTTTTTTAAATTTGACAGGGTAGCGTCAAGAATTTATTATGACACTGTAGTCGTTAGAGAAAAGAATAAATAATTTTGCCGGCGGCTTTTTTATGTCATCTTATGATGGTTGCCGAACGAACTATAAATTAATTAATTTTGATTAGCGTTTATAACTTTCATCAATTAAAACGTTAAAAAAAATTAAAACCGAACTGATCATCCAAGTTCAATACACGAGTGTGTGTGGTCGGTTTTTTTCTTACCCGTTCTTTAATTAAGAACTTGAGCAGCAGGGAACAGGATGAATTGCGTTGTGGGGAAATCATTTTGCATGTCGTAAATTTTTTTTTTTTTTAAACATACTGTCTGTCTGTTCTTTATATTATTAATACTGAATTGAGAATTTTACTTTGAGCGGGAACGAATGACATTATCGATCGCATAACTATTGAGATTGCATGTGCAAGTTGCTATAGATGTAAAAGTTTACGTTTATCAGGTTGTTAATTTTTTTTCGAGAAACTTTAGTAGAAATACTGCTACCGAAAAAATATCTTACAATTACATATACCTGTAATATTATTTACGGTACTACAGAATGTTGAGAATTTATTTAGGACACATTGCATTTCTGCATTTACAGTGAAAGTTACAAAGTTGCACGGTAAACCTAATACCGTAATATTGGCATTCTTGTCAGAAAGATCGAGTAAACGCCGATGTAATACGCAATTTAGGTCCTGGTTGGGTTAGTTTTGCAAAATCGCATTTTATTTACATTTTATTTTTTTTCCCCCTCGAACAATTGAACCCGAACCCAAATACAGTATTGCTTAACTAGTATAAATTTTTTCCCGACTACATTACTGTAATTAGAATATTATCGCAACACGTTTACATGTAAACAAAGCGATACAGTATACATTATGGAAGCTGATGGACGTGACCATTTTTTGTTTTCTTGCGCAAAAATAATAAAAACAGTATTCCTTATGACAGTGACGTTCATTAATACTATTTCTCATAAAGGTGTATTGCAAAAATATTTAACGCTCAGTACAATGGAACGTGTAATAAAGTTCGTTGACAAAATGATAGGAAAAGCAAGGGCCTACATGTACGGGTAGATAATAATTATTATTATGACGTAGTTCAGTAGACTCAAGTATACTGTATCGCCGACTTGACGCGTTATATCGGACCGGGTTCACCTCGGATTATCGAAATTTGGGATTATTGGAAAACTTAATAAAACTGCATACCGAGTTTAAAAAAACAAATTAAAAGTTTTTTTTTAAGAAATGAATACGTTATTAGGTAATGAGAAGAGAGTAAAAAATTTGAAGGTCTCAGTTCATTATTATCAAATCACCACCCCAACCTCCTACTTTTAAGAAAATAACATGTGATTTCTACCTCTTTTGCAATGTAATTCATATCCTATATATGGGTTTATTCTGCAGAACTCTTTCAATATTTTAAGGGAAAAAAAAATTATATTAAAAAAGAGCTCGGATTATTGGAGTACTTGTTATTACTGTAATTCTTTTTCTAAATTAACGAAAACATCTAGTTATAATCAAGACTGTCTTGAGATGTCTGTATTATCGTTGCTGTTAAGTAAAAACATCTGTTTGATTATCAATTGATATAAAAACAGAGTATTGAATAATATTATTATTATATGGGCTTCTTTTGTCATTCGAATTTAATGTGCTTTTTTTATAGTTTGGATTAATGTTGCTATTCCTAAATGCCAGATTATATGAATTTGCTTATCATATAAAATGATACTGCAATGTACCCACATACAAATAAAGCATAAATTCTCCGCATTTTAGCTTATGGTATATTTCCTCAATATTTTTGGATAATGTACGCCTTAGTTTAGCCGAAAACTAATAAAAACATTTAAGAGATTTATCTAAATAGGTTGCTCATATATGCAGGAATAACTACGTGGTTGTTGATCTTTATGAGAATGTTTTCAACTCGATGAAGGAGAGTTAAATATTTGACCTTGCTGCAGATTAGGCTATCGTGAACACTTCATTGTTTACACTTAATTGTGCCAAGCTAAACATTCAAACAAAGTGCTCGATAGCCGGCCTACATGAAGAGAAATACTATTTCTAAGCGCAAAAACTAATCGCAATAATTTATAGGATGCGTATAAATTGTATGTTTGAAGAAACAGTAGAGTGAAGTTACAGAAATGTTTTTTATATCCCCTTCTAAATTTAAAAAAAGGTACCGGAAACGATGCTGATGAGAGTAATTGCCTATTTTTGCAATTTTTTTTTTTTTTCTTTAACCTCGAGTATTTTCATTCGTGAGCCTTGTCTCTCCAAGAGTGTACTCACATTTTGTTGCGATCTGAAGAAATGTTATCTAGCTTCGGAAAGTAAGGGGACCCGGAGAAAAAAAAACCCATTCTCATTTTTACTCCAAAGTTATATGACGCTTTTTATTTGTATTTGCCTGCGTAAACTATTGATCTAGAAAATGAAGCCCAACAATTCTCCCAACTGGTAAGGAAAAGTTCTATTTTTATAACAATTGTAGGCTAGCGGGAGAATGAAAGATCCTGGTATGGTGATGGAGAAAGTTTCGTAATTGACGTTTACCTGCTTAGAGGAGATTTAATAACAATCGAAACATAAGGGAAAGGATGTAGATGAAGTAGGCCATTTAATAAATAAGCTATTATTTTAATATATGCGCCATCAATTTTTTTATGAATCTTGTACGAATTTATTGCAAGGCTATTTAATTTAATAAAGGTGTTCCTGTCGTATATGCTTTTAGAAAGAAAAAAAAAAAAACATTAAGAAAAAAAGTGGTGACCTCTTTGCTAATGCTGTTTTTTGTTTCTATTTGTAGGTTGTACCAGCGCCACCGACAGCATGCGTCTCCGACCGGGAGACGGTAGTTGTTTCTACATTTCGTGCTACAAATACGGATGTAAAGCAAGAAAATGAGTTCGGCCGTGATCAATGTTTCCAAGGTGTCATCGATGGATACTTCGATGTTCACAAACAATCGCAGCAAGCTGTTAAAGTTGGCCGAAGGCATCAAAACCAAGAAAAAACCCAATAATAACAAGAAAGGAGTTAATTTTAAGAAAGAACCAGGATACGCCAATATCGAGCATCTTGTATTCGGCACCTATAAATCGAAGAATTCTCCCAATAATCTAAATATCAACACTGAAAATCGGACTAATATTAGTCCAAGTGAAAGTGTGATTACGGTGAATGGTAGTAATAGTGGTGACGCTTTGGTGGGTATCAATTCCAGAACCTCAACTTTAGTACAGGAGCCTTTATCACATGGTCCTCAGTCAATCTACGAATCTCAGGCGGAAGAACGACGAAAAAGTAACTTTGAGAAGGCTTCATTAAATGTCGAAGACGATTTTCTTGAGCGAACCGGTGGCTTTACTCAAGCTAATGCTGTTTTAGTAAGTTGTACTCTAGTGGTACCGTACATGTGCATAATTAAAAATATAAGCAGTATTTTGTCTGTAATTACACACGATACAATCATAGAGTAGATTTTTTTTTGCATAATTTTTGCAGCATTAAATTTACGACTTGTGGCTATTAGAAGATCACGCATGATAAGTTTCAAAACCAATTAAAATTATACTTTGAGATACAGTAAGTTAATTTAGCTAAAGTTTATAAAGAAGGAAAGGTCAATTTTTATTATAGTTTTTTTTTTTTAGTGTAGGCTACCGGTATTTACATATAAAAAAAGAAATATAGTTTTGTCGTTAACTGTTTATGAAAACCTTTAAAAGGATATACTTTTTTATTATTACGATAAGTGGGAATTTCCAAATTGTTGAGAAATTGAATTTGCGTGCGTGCGATAGATCTGCCGCATACCTAATTTAAAGGAAGTTTGCGCAAAAATTAGATCAGTTGGAAATTTAATGCTGATAACGTAAATAACACGTAATTTTAAGTAAATACCGGAGAAGGAATGCTTATTTTGTTTTCGGTTATCTTTTGTGTGCATTTGGAGATATTAATAGGATTCTGGTAGCAAATAATTGTTTGTATTGAAAGTTTAACCTTCATTTGTAATCACAGACAATACTGATTTGACGAAAACAAAATTTTAAAGAATTGTATTAATTTTGATTTGTAATTGTAGCAGAAACTTTCCAGTCCTTTATCTGTTTCGAAGTCTCGTATTCCATTGACATCTGAAAAGATCGACTTATTAGAAGACGACAGCAAAATTTTTCTTCAAACGGTTGAGGACTTATTCCCAGACCCACCATCTACAACATTATGCTCAGACTTGTGTTCTCCACGTACAAGACACAAACTTGTAGAAAACGGTTATCATTATCAAGTCGAACACGCGAATGTTACGAGAAATAAATCTGCGGAATCTACAGTGCACTCTCCACCGGTTCACCTGCTACCACAAAATAAATATATAACTCAAGAATTTAGCGCCGATTTCCTAACTCCAGAAATGCCTGTAGCTGCCAGTAAAGCTTCTCCTTCTTTTAAGAAGTTGCAAGTTCAAGGAACCGTAGTTACTGTTGCCCCTAGCAGATTATGCAGTAATACAACTCAAAGCTCGACCAGAAGTAAACCACCTCGTGTCATTACTAACACTGCTTCGAAATCTGCAAATAATTCGACAAGTAGACTAGGGGATGTGTCGAAGGAAGTCGAAAAAAGTAACATTCAAACTTATCGCGACAAAATATCCAATGCTTCAGCCAGTGTTCGTTTAACAAACAACGCAAAAATGTCCGGTGCATTTAAAAGACTATCTTCTGCTCGTTCTTCCTCAACCGCTATATCAAATGGCAGGTATAGTTCACCACCTCGTGCAATGGCTGCTGACGAGCCTTTCAGTTCGACGTGCACCAATAGGCGTCAAAGCTATTTAAAATCAAAAAGTGCATCAAATGATGAATCGACGATGGGTACAAGTTCTCACTTCAAAGAATCAGAATCACGTGCTCTGCCACCGCCATCACCACCTATAAGATTTAGCAGCCAGAAAGAATCTGATTTACGTCAGCAGGATATTTCTTCAGCCAAATTAGCCGAAGCTTATTCGTCGTCACGTTTGAGGAAGGTAAGTGGAATAGATACTATCGCCGTGGCAGATGAGGGTGAAAACTCAAATGCATTAATCGGCGACGCTTTTATAACTGCACACATAAATTCTCCTCGGCAACTTGCTCCTGACGATTTTCACAATAAACACGATAATCCCGCTTCTCCAAAATTGCTTTTGCACACTAACTCGGATCCCGTAGTTAGCCTTAGTAACCCCGTAAATAATCCTTCTTTGGCGACTTTGGTGAAAACGATGCCAAAAGTATCGGTTTCGACTACTAATCCAGCGCGTCCGACTGTTTCTACTCACGTTAAAATTACCGTTTCGAAAGACGAAGTTGGTAAAACAAATGCAAATCAAGGAACTAAAGCAGAAATAAATAATAAAAAAAATGGGTATTTAAAGCCAAAAACAGGACCAAAACCGCCTTCGCAGGAACAAATCAAATCTATTGCTTCTTTCGGTAAGACTAATGGTGTTAGTCAAAAGTCTGCTGTCAACATAAAACCGGTAACAAATTTGTCAACTGCGGCTAATAAAAATTTAGCCCGTCCAAGAATACATAATGCTTCTTCACCGGCTGTTAGTAATTTAATGGTAAGAGGAAGATCTTCTTCTGCTGTTTCTCTTACCGCTGGACGTAAGATGGGTTCATCATCATCTTCTCTCGCTGGAAGTCAAGTGTCATTATGCAGCACTACCAACATTAGAGCAGCTAATGGTCGAGGTAAGACAAACGATATAAGGAGGAGTTTTCATTCGGCAGCAAATTCTGTTGGAGGACGGGATGCTATTTTAGCAAAGTCAACATCTTCAATGAGATGTACTCCTTCTTCGAATGTTTCAGGGCGTAATTTGTCAAAACATAATCTATCTTCAATTGGAAAACCTCCTGTTTACCCACCTGCAAAAGGATCGGAAAAACCCAAGCCAACCTTAATACAAAACAATGGCGGCAATAACAGGGGTAAGATGCCAATCGCCAATAATAGTTTAAAAAATGGAACTGCTAAACCGTTACCGGTAGTAAGCAAAGGTTTTAACAAACGACCTACAAATTACAATAATTTATCTTCTAAACAGAATATTTCTAACTGCCAAAGTACGCAAATTTTGCCAGTAGAAAATGAAAACTTCTCGTCAGAAACCGCCGAAACAGAAAATATTTTAGATCTCGCGTCTAATATTTTAAACATAAGGGATTACGGTTGCCCTTTAAATTTAGAATTACCGAAATGTTTAAATGTAATCGAAAACGAAGTAGATAATTCTAGTGCAAAAGCCACTGCTGCGTCTTTGGATAAATTACTTGCTGACTTAGCTGCAGAATCGGGACCAGAGTTAACAGTAAAGCAACACGATCAAACAATGTATTGTCAAACGGGTACAACTTCAAATTGTGATTCCTTGGAAAAGTTTAAATCTGTGCCTGAAAAAGATCTTATAACTCGTAGATCAATTTCTTTACCGGGGGTTATGTTGTCACCGACACGTGTTAACTTACCAACTAATACTTCCTTAATCGGTGATTCTCTGACAGGCTCTCCAAAACCCCCGCATCCCGCGCGTTCTATATCGGTGAGTGGTCCCAGTTACAGCTTTTTTAATGACCGAAATATGGCATACGGAAATGAGTTGAAGGTAGGAATTTAAAACGGTGTTTATGCATGATGACTTGTGTGTGGTGTTTCTGCATGATCATAATTTCGTAAGTTTTTTGCATGATATTTTTTATCATAATTATTTCATCTTTTGATGTTGAATGTAAAAGGACAAAAAGTGTCAATGTTTCAATTGAAAATGGTTAGGAGCAATGAAAATTCATTTGAAATAATGCCTAGTAGGCTACCCAGGACGAGCTTTTAGCATGAGCGTAAGTAAAAAGTAGGCCTACAGACGTTCTTAAATCTATGCAGTTGTTAAATTTCAGCTGAAACTAAAACACAATTTAAAATTCAGCTCAGCTCTACGCTGAAAACTCGTTCGGGGTAGTACGTGTGCTGTAGGCACTGTAATGCACTTACATTGTAAATTAAATTTAGCGCTAAGCAGCTGTTGAGCTGTCGTAACTGGTCATGCTGACACCTAGTAGATAACTGTGCAAGCTAAGCTTCAATTGACCAATATCGAACATTCGCAAGAATCACGCAAGTAACTCGAAAGTCGAGAAGAAAAAATTTATTTAAAAAATTTTATTACTTTCTCATAAAATTGGTTTTTTGAGCAATACGGTATATGAAACAAATTCCTTAAACGTTAGAACACTTTATATAATACAATCTTCTGGAATTTAAATTTTAGTGGTAAAACTATTTAATCACTAAATATTTAATATAACTTTCTTGATGTTTTAAAGAATTCTTAAATTATAACCTAGAGCAAACTTACGCTTTTATTAATATTTTTAAAAAATCGTTTATAATAGGCTATAACTGACATGATAAGTTACCGGTAGTAACAGGCTTTATAAAATTTCATACCGTAGTCTGAATCAAAATCGGAGTAGAGTGTTACTAATACATTTTTAAATATTTTATGAAAGAGGGTTGGACATGAAGGCACTTTGGGGCCTACTAAGAAAGCTGCAACTACTGCGTAGTAAAGAGGACAGCTACGCGGTATAATGTTATCCAGTTTGACTTAATTTATGATTCTCGAATCTGCAATAACTGTCTCTGTAAAAGCAAAAATGATTTTTCTAGCGCATGATATTTATAGACCTAATATAAACTTAATATGATTTAACAATTTTATTTTTTTAAAAAAAAAATATTTTATACTTGACAAGTAAATTTCAGCATTTCAGTATACTGTACCGGTAATATTAATTTTCTAAAATTTTATTTACAATTTATTCACAATTTTAATTTAAAAATGATATCACGTCTGGCATTAATTTTGTTAATTGAACGCTTACACAGTTAGCATTATTAATTCTAAATCCAGGTTGCGTTTTAAATTAAATGTTTAACAGATCGATCTGTTTTACGCTAGTGGGGATGTCGTTTTTGAATTTTCTCAAGTTGACCATTATTTTCTATTATATTTGTGCTGTGGAGTTTAAGCATTGGTAGTATGAGCCGAAGAACGTAGCCTATTGAATGCTAGTTGCTTCTTGTTATGAGAAGGCAGTAGCAGCAGATTTTTGCGTTGACTCGGATCTTCTTTTCTGTACAAAGTCGACTCCTGGCGTTGCGTAGCGATCACGGCAGGGTAGCCAGTCGGATTTTGTTTATCATTTATCAAGAAGCGCGAAAGCAGGGTTCGAAATTCTCTGGGTTGGCGACGTCTCACTCGACCCGTCAATCGACACTCTTCGAGGGGTTACAATGAGGGTTGTCAATTCCTCATTATAATATGGATAACTTCGTAGACTGGGATCGTTGTTAAAAGCCTGGGAATTGAACGGGTCTTCCTAAATGTGCATTTCAGCATTTTTTTTATATTTGTGTGTGTCGTCGTGTTTAAATGCTCTTCCAGTTGTCTCGCTCTTCATCTTTTGTAAGTTTGATAAATTGCATTTTATTTATCTTTTCTAATTTAAGATGTATAGAGTTGTGGGATGTGGTGGGGTGGGAGATAATTATTCGATTATAAGCTTGTAGACGTAAATGTCAACAAATCGTTGTTATTGTTTTGTTTGTTGTTTGTTATTAGATAGTAGAAAAACAGCAGCTGTTGACGAGGGCTTATAAAGCCTTAATTTATATTGTCATTTAGCAATAATATTTTAATGCTCTTTTCTTGAGGTTTTAATAACTATCGAAGATAAATTATTTACAATGGTCTGTTGTTAGGTGGCTAAGCTTGCTTAAACAATAAATTAAAGAACAATTTTCTTAAAATGTTATCTTAAAATGCCCATCTGATTATACCGTACCATTTTTATTAGGCTGCAATTCCCAGAGATTATTTATGGAAAATTTCGGTATAAAGAAGTGATTAATCTAATATAAATTTTCTAATACACATTTACTGTAAATACAAACCTTAATATTACTGATATCAACATTGTTGAATGGGTTCTTTAATAAAAGTTCAGTTTTAACGTATTACTTAATACTGTACAGTAATTGCGTATTGAGGATTTAAAAGTTATTTATGTCATGTACATGATTGAGAAAGTGAAAGTACATGTACCGAGTTTAGCTATAAATTTCCGTATATGACCAGAATATAACTCACCATTACCGCTTTTGACGTAATTATTATCATTTCCGTTATCGTCATAACACTAAAACCAGATCAATATGCTATAATAATACATCTTTACGAGGGGGTTTTTTTTTTGCTTTCGATCAATAGCTCCCTCATTTATCGGTTAAAACTTACAGATGATTGTAAAGTAATTTTTGTGGAATAGCTTAATGTAGAGTGGCATCATGCATGCAATTAGAAGGTTAGAAGAAAAACTTTGATTCATGCATTGTTAAATTTAGTGGTTATGGTTTTAAAAGTAAACAGACGCAGAACGTTTTAATTTTTAATAAACTATCCAGTGTGCTGAGAAAATAAGAAAGAAATTGGAATCTCAATTTTGGGTCACTGATCAATAATAGCGTTTCTTGTAAGTTTCAACAAATATCGTAGCTTTCTAAGTCGGTTTATTTAACTCCTTAAAGCGTATAACTATAGTTTTTATTAAAAGGAACTCGAAAAAGGTGAATTTATATACTGTATTGTGCGAATTTAATACTTAATAATATTGTTCTAAAAGACAAGCGGGTTTAAATGTCTACGTTAAATCAAGGAAGCTTCAGCTGAAATGAGTTTTAAAAAATCGTTGTGCTATCTCGCCGTTTAAAATCATCATTCGTGTCACTGATCTATTCCGTGCCTTCATATACAGTATCTGTGAATATTAAGGCAAATATCTTTGAAATATTATCTTTGTTTTAAACTTTTACTGTAGTATTTGTATAGGCTGAACAATATAGCTAGAGGTTGCGATATACTTTGACAGCTGCCGCCTGTCTCAAACGGAATGGCATTGAGAGCAACAAAAAAATGTTTTTAGTAGGGGATAAGGAAAAGATGAGTTACCGTAGGTTGCGGAGGGGAGATGTAAATTGGAGTTAGTGAAATGTGGGATATGGAAAAAGGGGGAAGGATTGAAAAGAAATATAAATCTAGTCCTAGTAGTAGAAAACGGTCAAAGACCTTTTTTTTTTAAGAAGAAAAAAAAAAAAAAAAAACTTCTAGTCTGTGTAATATTGAATAATAAAGCGATTATTACTTCATGGGAAAATTACGAAATTATTATTTTTCTATATCATTTTCTTATTTGCCGGGGTTCAAAAAATGTTAGCTACAGCACAGAAACTGAAATACCCCATACTATAGTTTACCATATCACTAAATCAGTTACATGATTACTGTACCGGTACTTTAAAAAAAAAAAAAAACTTTTGAAGAGTTAATTATTGAGAATTTGTTACTTCTTACTGAAGAAATTATAATAAAATTATTTACTCGTAATCATTAATACCGGTAGTTTGAAAATGGAATTGTTACATTTATTGGTCATTTCGGAATATAAGTTATTTGAAGTTTTTTTTTACAATTCAGTATTACTTTTAACAGCGTAATGAATCAATTGTTAAAGAATTTATAAGATAGACCTACTTCTTTTCAGCTATAGATAATAGACTGTAGTGATTAAGGAAATAGCGTAATTATTATTATTGCTGGTATTTTGAATTTTAAGATGCTGGTGATTGTAATATATTTTATGCCATATTATGTGTAATGAAATTTGCTTAAAAACTTCTGTTCAATATTTATTTTTAAGTTAATGCAATGGTGGTTAGTATTATATTTTTGCGTGCTTGAGAATCGCATTTCACTATTTATTCACTTTGAATATGCATAATACAGTACAGTAATAATCATGTACCGAACTGTAGAATGTATGTAAGTTAGATATAAGTTTGCTTTCTGATTTAAGATGTTCAAAGCGTTTGAGTCGAAGGGAAGGAAGTGTAGACTAGTGTGCAATGATACCGCTATCTAATTAAACACTGCACTTAAAGAATATAATGAACCGTGTAATTAATTTGACGCGATCGACGGAAAAAAAATGTGAAAAAGATTGGGAATAGAGTGATGCCAGCAATCGATAGCTAAAAATACACAATGCCGCATTAGTTATTTATAACTTTACGTGTCTTTATTATCTGTCGTTAATTACCCTATTAAGATATTTATGGCAATTTTTATAATATACCGCCTTGACATTTTTGCTCAAAATTTGTGAATAGTAGTGCGACCATGCTGTATATGTGTACGTTTCAGCAGTGAAAGAGACACAATTCCTACCTTAAAATAATGATGACCATAAACTTAACCAGATTTGCGCAAATTGTTTTTGTATTTATTTTCGATCGAAGCTATTAATAATACGGTATTTATTTTGTTTTTAAGTTTTTTGTGGAGTTTATTGATCCTAGCAAAACATTTGTTATGGTCACAAGTGATAGTGTTTTTATTTTTTTTTAGCACAAGTTTTGCTCAAATTATCTGATGAAATTATACGTACAGTGCTCGTACACGCTATTGATTTGATGATCATTTTTACACGCGTAATTTATTTTACGATTTTTTTTTCCTACTTTCCCCCTATTATTATACGTATTTATGTTTTCAAAAAGATTTCTTGGACCAGACTACAATTTCATTCTAATCCGATATTCTTAAGTACAGTATACTTTTGGCATGCAAGCGGGGAAAAGATTGAGAATTTGAAATTATAAATCGTTGATTTAGCGTTACTTTTTTTGCTGCTCAAACCTTTATTTGGTTATACTGTTATAGAGTTATTTTTTCTAATTTACTGTAGTTGAAACAAGATGTTTATAAAGCAAATTAACTATTCTAGACCGGTAAAAAACTAATTCTGTACATTATCGCCGAGTACTTAGACCAGCTTGCGGAGGTTTTCCATTGAAAGAATATATAAATTTAAGGTTAAAGTACTTTTTCAACTATAGTTTCCGATGAATATTTAATTTATTTATTTGCGATATCAGGTAATCATGTGATAGATATTTTTTCAATAAAATCCAATATGCTGCATTGTTATTAGAGAAAAATAAAGTTAATAAAAAATATCCGGTATCCAGTTAACGAGGTCATCTTCTAATAACAGTGAAAGCACATACGTAAATCACCAACGAGCTGCATAATGTTTTTTTATGGGCAGCATGTTATGCAGTATACAACCGGTTGATTAATTATTAATGTTGTTGAGTAAGTAGATCGCAAATAGTTGTTTGTTTACGTACTTAATTTCGAGACATTATTTCGTTACAAAAATAATTGTCATTTGCGAAGGTATTTATTTTTGCACCTTACTACACGTCGTGTCATGCAATTAGTCTTCGTTGCGCTGTATTATTATTATTATTTTTTTAAAAAAAAAACCTTAGTCGTTGGATCTTTTGAAGGACATTCAATTTTGCATTGCCGGCTGATATCTTGATTTGATTACTGACAGAATATTATAATGATTTCATTTACACGAAGAGAGTCACTTATTAAGGTTATGAGTAAACTTATGACGCAGGTTAGGACCGTTAGGTAAACACTAAACATTAGTCCCCGCTCAACGATTCGCACCCGAATCTCAGACGTTTACTCATTCATCAGACACGAAAGCAAGCGTATAAGATAAAGTTTTATGAATGACATGTGTTTAAAATGGAATTTATTATTATTATTGCAATTACAGTGGCGGTGGGGGTCATAAATGGTTACCCTTTTCGAGCTAATCAGACGTTCCAATGTTAGCGTTACTTTTCGATTTATTAAAACTTTTTTAGTTAAATAATTTTATTAGTTCAATATTAATCACAAATTTGGAAAGGTTTCCCCCCCCCCCTCTACCAAAAAAAAAGCGTGTTTTTTTTTTATATAAAAAATGAAATGAAAACACTAACCAAAGAAGGAAAACGACTTTAGATGTACTGAAATAAAATTATTCTTTAATACTTATAATACCGAAATTTTATTGCTTTTGTTCGCACGTTATTACCGTATCGACCAAAAGCTGCTTTCATAGGAATTATTGTAAACAAGAACAATGGTATTTTGACATTAAATTTTATGCATAAAATAAACGGATTGATGGAAGAGGGGGGGGGGGGGAAATAATAGGCTACCTACTATGGTTAGTTTCTTCAAACTTATTGCAAATTAATTGACGGTATTAAGGTAAACTTTTTTTTAGTATTTTTATGCAAACATTTTGAGGTGATACAAAATATATTACTTTTATCAATAATTAATTTGTACGGAGTATCACTCAATAATTGTATGGCAAGAAGCTAATTTTAGAGTGCAATTCGGAGTGGTTAAAAGCGCAACATTGGTTGACCCAAGAGATAGAAAGCGAGACTTTTATGCTTTTATACTGTCTTAAACAAGATCTAGTTTGAATTTTTTAAGGCTCGGCATTTACGTCTAGTGGTTTTTTTTTTTTATCAATTCTTTTGCTAACGTTTTTTAATCC
The DNA here is from genome assembly GCA_034692225.1 of Polydesmus complanatus. Taxonomy (NCBI): domain Eukaryota; kingdom Metazoa; phylum Arthropoda; class Diplopoda; order Polydesmida; family Polydesmidae; genus Polydesmus; species Polydesmus complanatus. The sequence continues at coordinate 14,769 of JAQGAZ010000110.1, forward strand.
TTCATTAAAGTTTATATTAAATGTTTTGCGTAAGAAAAAATACGTGTGACACGCAAAGTGAGAGAATGAATTAAATAAATCTTAAGTTGTTTATTTTGTTTTCACTATATTTGATGAACCAAATCGACTAGCTTAAAATGTTTGCACAGAATGGGTTAGAACATTCGAGAATTCCTCCTTTTCTTAACAGCAGGTGTGGAACTTGTGTTTAGATAACTCCTCGCGTATCATCACCCGTTAGCGACTTTCATTGTCTTATTTATTTATGTTGATATGGTTAAATTAAACATGCCATTATAATCTAGCGGATATTAGAACTTTACTGATTTAAAAACTAATTTAGCAAACACTTAATATTGGTTCTATCTATATTACAGTCATTACATTCATTACATTCATCTAAAATTTTAACAAGTTTGTATCATCCAAATTGTACCTTACGGTATTTGAGCACCTTTAATCTTGAAAAAGATGAGGATTTAGTAGAAATACTAATGCACATTATGCCCTAACTATAAGCGTTTTAGCAGGAACATATGGAATTTGACGTTAGGTCCGCATTTTACTTTATGATACTGCAGTAGATAAACTTATTTAAATTTAAAAAAGGTATTTTTTTAACACTTGAATTTACCATTTAACTTGTGTTAAGGTTAATTCTGTATAGAAATCTTTTAATTTTTGTACCGGGATTCTCAATTTTAAATTAGGGAAGTTTTATTACTGTAATTTAAAATGAAAACGCCAGATTTATTGTATCAGATTCGTTACCGAGATAAAATAAAAAGAAATAAACATAATTATGTAATTTAATTAGCTCATTAATATATTCTGCATTTGCCACCTGAAGGAGTGAAGTTAATGCCGCCCATTTTTGCAAAATGTTAAGGCTCTCGTATGAAACTCTTGGGAAATTTGTAGATTTTATGGTGTTTTTCGACATAAACCAAAAAAAAAAAAAAATGCCACTTGGGGGAAGGTGGCAAAATTTTTTACGGACCGACAGAAAATTTCGACGCACTGGTACCGTTCCGGAAAAGCTAGGTTGAAAAACAAGGAACTGTTAACTACTGTAACAGTAATATCATGTTGTTATTATTATAATGTTGCGGCATTTGATATTACTGTACAATACTTTTAAATAACCATAATGCATACTTAGATTTGCTTCATTAACTTTAAATGATTGTTTCATTTAATGTTCAAATTTTTTTTTTATGGTATTTAACGGTGTCATATCAATTTTACGTTATTCGTACGGCACTCCTGAACAAGTTACGTTATTAAAAAGTTCATACGTCACGTTAACTTGGCTTCTTTATTTGCACAATCTAATTGTATTAAAAAATAGTTTTCAATGCGCGCTCCACCTTTCCCGTGACATTTTTCTTATTGCGTTGCACTCTAAATATAGCGCGAATGTTGGGAAAGAAATAAAAACAAACACATAAACATTCGAAAGAAATGAAACCACGGCAAATAATTGTTGGGTTATTTTAATGTTATTTCTTACAATGCGATTGTTTTGATTACGCCGTTATATCTAGACGTATGAAAAAAGGGCACAAGTTCATGTGACGTAATTCATCAAATTTGATACATACCATACTAATTACAGATATCGAAGACATTTTTTTTAATACGGATGCTAATTCGTGTAATGCAGTTAGAAAGAGAAATAATGTTGATAAGATTAGATATTAATTTTTTGCAGTGTTACGAAGTGTAAGGCTCTGACATCTGCCATTGTGTGCATGCAGCTGTGAACAAATTCCAAGTTTGGGTGTTTGCTTTGAAATGTAAATATGTATTCAAGTTCAGATTTTGTTTGCGATATTGGACTCAACAATCTTGACATAAATGAAAGGAGCCATAATACAAAAAAAAAAAACGAATGTACAGTATCAAATCCGAAAAAAATATTGTTCATCTACGTCACTACGTGTGGTGTTGATTTATTTAGATTTGTTTTTTTTTTCATATCAGAGAAGAGGGTAAGAAAAAGTAGGAAGGAAGAAATTGCGGCCACATGGGAGTTGTTTTGCTTTGCTCTCTCATAAAACTTGAATTCAACCGCATTGAGACGTTTATTTCAAGTTCATCATCTCTTAGCAACGCTTGCTTAAAATAAAAAGAGGTGAAACTATTTTTGATATCGTATGTGATTTTATGCTTTAGAAGATTTGTTTTCTAACGCCAGTGTTTTGACGATGAGAACTGAAATAGAAAATGATGCTGCCTGTCTTTCAAATGGAAAATGTGTATTTTTTTTTAAAAAAAATTATTTTAATCTAAGAAATTAATGACGCTCCTATTCGTTATTACGGTTTTTCTCACGTTATTATTATTATTTTTTCAACAACAACAAAAAAGAAAACAACAACAACGATAGCATTGAATTTTCAATAAATTTCTTACCAAGTCATGAAATGGAAAATCAAGAAAGGTTACGCCTTCAATCTGGATCGGGTTGTGTTTTGTTTATGGATTCCTAGAAGGAGCGTCGGATTTTGCCAATTGTTTACTCGCGCATTATGGTTTTTAGAATGTCCTTTACAAAACCTAGAACGCTTTTTTTTTCCCCCTTCGTGTTGTGAAGACATTTTTGGATCATTAAACTAACGTTTGAAAAATGAATTTTGACTCTATGGAACTTTGAAGCTGAATGTTCGGACAATCGCATGTTAGGAAAATAAATTGCCGTATTTGGTATATTTTTTTCCGCATTAATGGATTTCAAAGAAAAAATTTGAGCTGGTTTTTTTTTTATTGATTACCTCATCGTTTTTCTATCGGAAAAGCATCACTGCTAGATTTTGTTTTTGTGGCTTCATCTTTCAATCGATATAATAACGATGGATATCTTGACAACAAAAGTGATCGGTTTTCCTTATTTAGCGATTACTATTAGCCACTGTTAGAAGTTTGGAATTCATTTAACTGGGATAAAATAATGTATTATGATAATGGTGTCTGGTGCTGACATGTCCCAAGTGTCGTTTCAAGAGAACGTGAACATTAAACAGCTTAGTAATGGCTGTTCCAAGTCATCCGATGTGGATCTTTACGCCGTTTGGCGGTATCGGCCTAAGAGTCGAGGAAGAACTTCGATTTCTAGACGAATTGATGAAAATGAGGATCTACCCAGAAGTTTACAATTCGAATCAACGTCAGTTTACGACGCTTTAGTCGAACACGAGCTCGATTTTCCACCGACATTTCTTAATTACGATTCGGAGTATACCATCGAGTATGTGACGTGCACTCAAATAAATTCGCTCGATGTAGACGTCAGTTTTTCGGAAAAGCGAGAGAGTTTCAATAACGGAAATTCTTCTAAGTTGTTTACAAATGGTTCGAGCAATATAGCGAGCGGTAACCGAGGTGGTTTGGTCGATGATCTGGACGCTGCGACATCTTGTCGATCTTGCAGCGTTATTTCAAGAAAAAAACGACTTTTTATGGCCGTGTACTGGATTTTTGAGACGCTTTGTAGAGAATGCTGTTTGATTCATCCGTTTATTAAGGTAATTTTTACGTGCAGTTAGGTTTAATTGTTAATTTAAATACTGTATTGCAGTCAAATAAGAAGAACGGTTGTTTATGAGGTAAACCTCATAATTTTAATTTGAAAAGTTATTACCGTAGTGAATTACTTTATTTTAAGATGTTAAAAAAAAAATTATAATTTGTTACCGTATATGAATATTTTTTTTAACGGGTTTACATTATTATTCATTTGAATAGACTCGTACTTCATCCTCGAATTTTAAAAGGTAAAAAAATATTTGCTTAGTTTTATTAGGCAAAGTTTTATTAACCTAAATGCACATACATGTACTGTCTAAGGGATTGTAATGTGCTTTTTGTGTTAATTTTTTTTTTTTTTTTTTGTTTGAAATCGATTTAAATTTTGCGTTCTTTTATTTTCGTTCGTGGAATTATTAAGATCGTGAAAGTTTGGTGACGTTAGTTATTTTTTTCTTTAGGATATTGCGTAACTTTTTTATGCTTCTGGATTTTTCTTAATAAAAACGGAAAATCTTAATTAAATAATTATAATGCAGTACAGAACTGCATTTTTTGTTTTAAAAATGACAATTATAGTTTTATAGACGTGACGTAGTTAATGTAAGAAGGTTTTTTTAGTACTGAGCATGTATAGTACGGTATTTAAAATTACATAATTATACGATGCACTTTAGATGGAATCAGAAAAGCTATTAGATTTGTTTGGCGTAAACAGATTTCGAGTGTCGTGACGGGAAATACTGTAGTTGCGTTAACCAATCAGAATTTGAATTTTCCTTTTAAGATCATTGAGGTTATTGGATATAAACAAGTTAGAAATTGGATTTTTGCAAATAGGCTTAGTGTGGATCATTGGCTACCCAACCTACCGCAATACCGTTATTATAAACTTTTGGCGAATATTTGATTTAAAAGCATTACGAATAAGCGAGAAAAAGGGGGAGAAAGCGAGTGGGAGTTAACGACAAGAATAGATTCTGCGATTTATTCACGAGTTGTCATGACAACGCTAAAACATCTTCGACACTAGCACTTTTCAAGTACAAAGAGTTTTTATCGCTATTGTTAGTTTACTCGTGTTTTTTTTTTTTTTTTTATTTTTTTATTTATGCACGATACATTTCTATCTATTAAATAAAAATAACGAATTTAGGCCTTGTCTACATCATTTTCTGCGCACACCTTATTTTCTCAAGAAATTACATTTCACCGGAGATTATGCAGCGCCTATATTGTTGTGTAAACTTTTAATATTTTTTTATTACCGGGTACGTTAATACACTTTAAGGCTGGAGCAGGCGTGAGTTATGTGCAAATGATGTAGGTGCGGAATGAGCGTTGCTAAGTTATGCAAAAACATGGAAAGAAGTGTGTGTGTACATGCACATGATTGAAGTGCATTAAATTTTTTTATCATTTGGGTTTTACAACAGTACGGAGAATGAGCAGCCAGCGGTGAAAACTATGGTGAGTGCAATTATTCAAGATTGTACAGACTCTTTTTCATCGAATTGGATATTTCGGTTGCTTTTTGAAGAAAATGTTACGCGAAGTGGTGGAAATCAAGTGCGGTTTTTCCTGTTTGTTAAAATATTTCATTTAAAAATCTTTTCAAACGATTCTTTATGCTGTCTATAAGATACTGTAGAATACTTTTTGAATAGCTCATTTTGGTTGCTGGAAGGAAAAAAAAAAAATAAAAAAAAATTGAATAGATACGAGAACTATTGCTAAAGTTAGCACTGCAGTTTTATTAGAATAATTTTCCCCTCTCAATAATAATTGGTTTGGGTGCACGGGTTAAATCTGACGTTTGTTGTCGAGTTCACGGTTTTGCATATGGAATGCAGCATGGTATATCGAGAAATCCGAAGACAATTCCCGGTAATCATTGTTGTGATTGTTGTCGAGTGACACCGTAATTAGGTATTTTTTTCATGCCGCGTTTATGAAGAATAGGTGGCGTTATTTCAATGTACTGTAATTGCGTTATTTCAGAAGTCTGTAGTAAAAGAAAAATTGAGTAAATATTACAGCAAATAAAATTATCAACACGAAGTTTTAACAATATTATTGTTAACGTTAGTGGTCTCCACTATACCGTACACTCTACAATAAAATGTTATCTTGATTTGAGGCCTTTTAGTTGCCCATTAAATATAATGAACTGCTGATACAATGGAATGAAGTTTTTTGCTGTATTTTCAAGTTTGTGCATTTTTAGTTCTGTTCTTTAAGTTACGATAAGTTAAGCCAATTGTTTTTTGAGAGTAGGAAGTACGAGTGATACTATTTTCGTAATTTAGGCGAGTTTTGTTATTATTTTAATCAATAACATTGTCATAATTAAGCTTGCTTATACACTGGAAATAAGGGATCGCATAATTATTAATCAAAGGGGAGACTCCTGTGACCAATCGAATTGTTAAAAAATATAATTTTGAAAGTGTAAAAAAATGTTTGCCTAGAATACGGTACCGGTAACACATTTGAAGTTTGTTACACTTAAAAAATTATATGGATTTTAATTTGTTATTAATGATTTTAATTTTATTTTGATTAGGTTAGGTTTATTATAATTGTATACTTAGATGTTATACCGGTGCCCAGAATTAAAAAAAAAAATTTTAAGGTCAATAGTGTCAATAAATTCATTTTAACATATTCGAAGATTTTAACTTATTAAAGAAAACATTTATAACGCAACATCAACCATTAACGGTTGCAAAGCTCTTCAGCGCGCAGTATTTACTATAAAAAGAATTTCGTAGAAGCATCTAAGTGGAAAAGTGTCTATAAAGTTTTTGTCAAATTTTTGGATGTCAAACATTATCTACCACGACCAACTGCGTGGTAGCCTCCACATGGTTTATGTTTTATTTTTGACCGTTACGCAGCATCTTCCACCGAACATTAAACCCAAGGCGTTCACAGTAAAACGCTTAAGTCATAGACTTTATCGACAAATATTTTAAAATTACCGTACTGATAACGTCTTAATTGAGTAGTGGCTCTTTTGTCGTGAATGCTTTAGAGGTGAACTCTTAAGGCGATTCACCAAGAATAATTATTATTACAGTATTAATCTTTGCTGCTCAACTGCCGTTACGAAGACCAACGCGTACCTCTTTTAACACGCTATATTTCCCAGGGAGTGTTTATTTTCGTAGTACATGTACTGTAACATGTACATATACGTGATAATCGCTAATGCTGGGATCACTGAACGACGTAAATTACGTTTGTTTAATTTGCATTTGGTATGGGTCCATTAATTAGAATAGGTTTAGTTAGGTTAGATGTGTCAAGTGATCTGTATTTTTGTGAGCTTCACATGGAACCAGGAGAACTATTCTTATGCTATTGGGTTGGGACTAACGGCTAATAATTTGTTATCTCCAGATTTCTTAATTTTGATTTTAAGTTTTGGTTAATAGAAAAAGATAAGGTTTTATTAAACAAGATTTAAAAAATTTTCAAATAAGATTTTGCACATTCTTTTTCTATGATAAGATTAACATAATAATTACACGAGCTTTAGAAGGCTAGTTTAACAAACTGAGATTATTATAAAATTAGGAGTAAATAAATTCAGATTATTAGATGGAAACGAGATATAGTGTACAATACTATTTATTTACTGTAAATTTATCTAATTAGGAGCATTTGATTACTTTACGTTATACATATAGGCCTACTGTATTTCAAATTCTTTATTAGTTTCGTGTTGAAATAATAATTATTATAACTGTAATGTATGTGCTAGCGAAAAGCAACTTTATATCAAATTAGTTAGCAAACAACAATGATTAGATTTACGCAAAATAAGAAGGTAGGTGACCTCTACTGTTCTATTCGGTAATTGATTCACCTCCTCGTCATCTTTCTCATCTCAAGATTAAATTTTTAGCTATTACTGTACATGTATTTTGATGTTGAGTCATCTCATTGAATTCAACTACTGTACATTTCATGCTTCGTTGTTTTTTTTTTTTTTTTTATGTAATTTTTATAAGTTTACACTATGGTGTTTGAATGTTTCACTAAAAAAAACGATTATGACCTATGCAAATTAGAATGTGGGTTATTATTATTATTTTTTTTTAAAAAAAAAAAGTGCTATAAGAATACTGTACCGGTATTTAAGATTTTGTTGTAGGGTACAGTATTGTTTTTTTTAAACAATTAATTTCATTACTTCTATGTAAAAATTTAATTATGTCAACAATTATTTTTTTGAGAATTTTTGATCATCTCTCTCTCGTCATTCCTAGAATTAATTTTGTCTTTAGCTGTAATGGGGTTTTAACGAATTAAATTACCGGTAATTAAATAAATTTTCTGTCGTTAATGAACTATTTGCGGTTTCAAATAACAATGAAATTTAGTAACGTTACTTTTGAGTTATTCTTGCAGCGAAAAACGATTTGATGCGGTTGATAATTGTGTGCGCTATACTAGCTGTACTGCATTAAAAATCGATGGTACTTTATTGACAAAGTTCATTTCATCAATTACACGTACAAATGAACGCTATACTTTAGGAAAGGTTAGGGATGTGGTCACAACCAATTAGGAATATATTCAATTTTAATTTTGTTTACTAATTATTATTGCCAATTAAATATATAAAAGTAGAGATGGGCTAAAAAAAAATGTTGACGTGTCGCCGTTGGATCTGTTTATTAAGATGCCAACAGATGTGAATCGGAGCACAGTATAATGAATGATATTACAGCAGATGGTCAAAATACTTCAAGGGTGGCTCATTCAGTTTCTTTCCCGTTGTTTAGGGGGATATTTTTATCTTAGGTCGTATACAGTATGCCGCGATAACCTTGAGCGCTAATCCAGCGCCTCGGTTTCATTCATTATTTGATTATTTATTTATTTTTTTTACCAAAGTAGTCTCTCGTGTTTGCTCTTAAATCAACTTGTAAACATATTGTTATACCTTGAATCCTGGTTAATGGCTTTTATTATTATAACTATGTACAGTATTATAATTCACTATTGCACCGGTACATACAGTACTGTACTTGTATATAATTTAAGGAAAATAATTATGGTTTTAATACATTACAAAAACTATAATAATTTTAGTTAAATTTTAATTTCAACAGCGATATACCAATTATGCAAAAAACAGTAGTTTTTTTTTTTTTTATATTGTAGGTAATGCTGTTACTAGTATTGGGAGTCAGTAATTTGTGCGTGGTTTCAACTTGTTTATTGTTTAGTACCTTTTAGCTTTTATTTTCCTTCTCCTGTCACGTGGTCATTTTTTTAAAGCATCATCCGCACATTGCTCAGGTAGACCAGGTGAAAGTTTGTATGCATAGCATCTATTGTATCAACCTTGAAAGCAAGTATGATCGGTGCATTTACCAATCAGCGTGAAGGTTGAAAGGATGGCCGCAGTCAAACAAGGGGGGGAAATAAAAGAATTTCACTGCTCGTCTTCTAACAAAGGCTCACGAGCTGCCTGAATGAAAAAATAAAGTACAGTGTATAGAGTTTGTTAAAAAAAAATTTGACCGAATATTCTTCAGTCATGTTCTTCGCGTTTAAATGAATAAGTTCGCTTTGAATGGACTAAAATACGACGAGAACTATTTAAAAGTTTAATATTCAATGTTATAATTTGCTGACCGTAATCACCGTATTTACCGTAATTTCTGATTTTTAAGTGAAGTATTTTTTAACTTTAGTAGTAATAGAACATGTTATTTGTTTGTTTCGCGTTTTGCGATCCTTGGTTACTGTGGAATGTGCCACTGATTTATAAGATTTAATAATAATAATTGTTATGCAACAGTTGGAACATACTGTAATAATTTGTTCGGTTCAACATTGTTGGACTATGACCGTTGCCATGATCTCTAGTTGTGAATTGTCGTTATTATTCACGAGGCATTAATCTTGGAAATTTATTTGGATAATAAATAATTTCCAATGAGTTAAATGACTTAGCTTTAACTACAATGGAATAAAGTGGTTAAATCGCGATACTATTATGATGAAGAAAATGCCGCCTCAAGATCATCAACCTGTGGTTTGGTTTAATGGAAATCAGATTGGGCCGCATGTGATAAGCTCATGCAGTGATCAAATATTTAAAATTCTGGATTATGTACAAATTTTTAAAAAACGGTATATATTGGGTTACGGTCTCATACCTGAAGAGAGTGTACCTGGTGATGCAGAAGAATTTTGGGTAAGGTTTTACGTTGAAACTTTCCCTTCTTTGTTTGACCTGTCATGACATGGAATTTTAATAATTTCAAATATTTACATGACTCATTCAACGAATATTTGCGTACAACAGTCATACTTTTTGAATTTAAAATTTGAATGCTGTGTTTAATGTTTAACATCGTAAAATATTTATTTGAATTAAAACGTTGGTAATTTGTGCTGATTTTATTTTAAAAGATTTAAAAATAAAGTTGGTTAAATAAGGCGTTTAAGATATTCATACTGTACAGTACTTTGCGCATGATTTTATGCGTTTAATTAATTAAGCCAGACAAGAATGAGCATGGGAGCACAGTACGTATAATTTAAATCAATTGCTATAAACCATGGCAACGAGGGATAGGAATAGAATTGTCTATACTGTATTTTAGATCAGACTGCTATAGGTCATGAAGAGGTCGTTAACTAGGTGTACAATTTAATCTGCGTTTATAAGCTTACTTTGGTATGCAGTTGTTTTTTCCCTACCGGTAGACTCAGGTGCTGTACATTTACTTTATACGATATTTTGCGTTCGAGGTTAAATGATTGCATCGCTTAGTTATGAATTTAGACATGATAAGTGACTGTAAATGCTTTTGAGAAAATTTTTTTAAATCTTTATTAATTATTACCGGTATTTATGTTACAGCACCCTGTTATTAATGTTAGCAATCTAGAAATATCTCTGTCACTGTGTGACTGTTAATAAAAATATTTTAAGTTTTGATAGAGATTGTTGTTTTCTTAGTTATTGTTATATTACGGTATTAGTTTTGCCTTTGGAAATTGCAATTCACAGGCAATCGCCGCAATATCATGTGTAGATATGTAAGTATGCATGACATTGCCGCTTTTTGTAAGCTACAATATACTGTAATGTAATGATCTACTATAATTATATCACTTGAATTGTAGAATGACGAAATTTTATTTATTGTGCAGTAATTTAGAGGCATCCCTGAGTTTGCTGACCTTATTTGGTATTGATACCGGTATGTTTATTTGCATACAGTATTATTGCATAGACAGAAATGATACGATCTAGAGTTACTGTTTTATGCACAGTACTGTACATGTAATGGCATGCAGTCTTTATTTGGCGATTGTGTTTGTACTCAATATGTAACATTATGGGTTTTTAAATGGCGAGTAGCCGATAAAATAATTGTAAATTGACTGAAAATTAAATCACTTTTAAAATATAAGAAAGTTAATTGTTTTGCAATGAATCTTGAATCTATTTATAAAAGTAGAAGTATTTAGTTTAAAAAAAAAAATAAATAAAGGGACAATATAATTTAGTAATTATTTATTCCCGTAGTTTATTTTAAACAAGAAAGCGTAAATATTTTACAGTATTTGAAATTGGCCATCAGGTTGATTTTCTTTCCGAGAATTATTGTTGAAGTGTTTATTTTTATAACTGATTGGAAGAACTCGGACTGTTATATAGCTCAAGATATAAAATTTAAAAGGTGTAAAAACGTTTGTATCCGTGTTGTGAGAAAGTTTTTGAATTATGAGACAGGCGGAGATTGATGGAGGCGCCAAGGAAGAACTGTCCCAGATGGAGATTAGTCTACTTGACGTCATTCTATTGCGTTGGGCTCTCTTGTGAGTCCTGTAGACACATTGTTATCTACAGTACTTATTTGATGAACACTGTGTCTTTTTGCTCTTACTCTTCAATTTTTTTTTTTTTTTTTTGCTGTTTGCGCTTTTTTGTTGCTTGCGTAACAAAAGTTCAATTAGTTGTTAAAATTATAGATATGATATTTTTACTCGAGAGGACTTCATTATTACCTTTACAGAAAATGCTGAGTTTTTTTTTACTGAGAAGTTTTAATTTTAAACGGGGCATTTTGTTGATGTTTAAGAATTACCTACCAGTACTGCAATTGGCTATATTCTCAAGAGGGTGCATGCGAAATAAGACTTCGTTTTTAGTGATGCAATAATTATAGCTTATAATTTTAAAGATTTTTTCTATAATGTTAGTGGGGAGGACGAAAGTGACAGAATTTCAGTCTAAAATCCATGCAGTTTAATTTTTATCGGCATGGTCAAGTTAAAGGCAAGTGACATTAACAGAATAATAATTCAGTACCGGTATAACGTTTAATTTATTGACAAACGTGTGTGTTTATAATTGGGACTATCGTATTTAGAGATTTATTTATAAATCAACTATGTTGGTAATTATCTTTTTTACTTCAGTTGTTGGTGAATTTTTAGTTCTACAGTAAGCTAATGTTATGCATTATACATAAACATGTACAGTAGTCTACTACTGGGAAATTAAGGTTGAATAATAATTAGCTGTAGACCTACCGGTGCTCTAAGATAAATACTCCGCCGGATAGAAAAATGTTCGTTTTAACTAATGGAAACTTGGATTCGACACAATTCAATTTATTTGAAATTAATTTTATTATTAACTGAATGCATTTTCTTTTATTTTAGTTTGAATGTTTTATTATGTTTTTGAATTTTCAATTAATAGTGGTTTTTTAAAGCGTATTTTGTTTGCAAAAATCGATTAAGTTAATATATTTTTATTTTTAATTTAGGATTTTGCTATTCCTCATCAAGAGATTTCTCATTCTTCGCCAAGTACGAATGTTTCAAGAAGTTCAAGTTGCAATGACCGAGTCAAAGACGAATTACGCTCATGCCAATCAAACGGTCAGAAGGTCAGCGTATCTTCATCTGTGCCTTCAAAAAAATCTTGGTTTTTAGTAGAGGATGATAAAAACGCCAGTGATTTTCATCAAGAAAAGGTACCGGACGTCAATGAACAAAATACTGTGAGGCCTTCTAAATTCAGTTACGATAACATCGATGTTATATCAACAATATTAGATGAACCATGCGCGATTGAAAAACATCTACAAAATACGGAAACCAAATCTTTAAAAGAAAGAAATATTCCAAAATGTGTTCGTCGTGTTAAAGCTGCAAGTTCGCCTTCGTTTTCTGACACTAGGACTGACTCTTGGGTTTCAGAAGGAGATCTTAGACGTCCGTGGTCTCAAATCTGTTCAGAACAGGATGTGGAAAGGCGCGCGGATGGCAGGACGTGTAGAGTGGGAAGTATGGCAACAGGAATTGACTCTATTGTACAATTACAATCCTCCATAACAGATCTCGCTTCTGAAAGCGAGTCTGTGTCGGCTGTTTCCAGTACTCCTAGTTCATCTTCAGGATCAAGTCACGGTAATACATTTGGGGGTCGTTTTGCGTCGATGCGAACACCTAATTCGCGTCCACCCGGGGCTCCAGCGGAAGGTGTAATACAAAAGTTTCGAAAAAGTTTTTCTGCTAGATTTTATAAAAAAGTTAAAGGAGAGTCTCCACCATTGCCTTCAAATGGTACAATATCGGCTAGATATGCTAGTTTTTCATCTTATTTAAATGATCATCTTGAATCGGATAGTGCAGTGATCGATCTGAGCTCGAACGATATCGCGAACATTGAGACGGGAAAAACGGATAGTGCAACTTTATTTAAATTGGGTCCATTAGTGTGGCGGTCATCAAAAGAAAAGAAGGGAAAAAAATTAAAAAAACTGAGTATAGGAGGCGAAACTATAAATTGTGATCAAAATGAAAATGTTGATAAAGTAAGTTTTGTGTAGTAAAGCATTATTGTTATAATAATTATGCTTAAATTTGAAAATAGTGCACTGTTTTTGCTGCTTGCTGAACTTTTAGTTATTAAGCTTACAACAATAATTTTGAAAAATGATAAATTTATTTTGATTATAATTTGCAGGATAATTTTGAATCGCAAAGTAAGTCGGGCGTTTCAGTCGGTAGCACGGTCACGCTGATTAACCATCCGCATCCTAATGGATTTCCTCCAGGAATATCTGTTGTCAGTCCTAGATTATTTTCACGACGAGCGCATTCGACATCGCTTCGATCAGAAAGACCGAAACGTCCATTATCTGAACAAACTTCGTCATTATATGGCTCTATAAATTTATCTGACATAACCAAGGTTAGTTTAAATTTTTTTCGATTTATTTCCGCAATGCTAATCTATGATTTTTTTAATATTAATATTGCAGAATGGTCTTCCTCCTAAAATTGTTGTTCGTCGAGAGAAAAAATTTTCAAACTCTCGATGGTCTCGTGAACGTACCAATTTAAGGAGATCAATCAGTCAACCGTTAGAAATAGAAAAATTAAGTGTAATGGGATTAAGTCATTCACCAGGAGGACTTTCTGACCATGAAGACCATTATATCAGCAGTGCATCTTCTGACGAGGAAATTGATTCCGAGAGCGAATTTAATGGAAGTTATACGAATAAATTGCAAAAAAATGGAAATTTTTATTTTGAAGTACAGTATAGTCGATATTATGATGGAATCTTTATAAATAATAATATTTAAAATATTGTGTAATTTAGTATTCAGAACCAGTTATGTACGCTGAAGCTTTATGGGACCATGTTACTTTGGATTCGGAAGAACTACCATTCAAGGCTGGAGAGCTGGTGGAAGTTTTAGATAAATCTGATTCTGAATGGTGGTGGGGCATAAAGGGCAATCAAGCTGGCTGGTTTCCAGCGTCTTTTGTCAGGGTTAGTCGAGAGAAAAATGCATACCGGTATTATTTATTTGTTTCTGAAGTGTATTTTAATTTTTATAGCTTCGAGTTAATCAAGAAGATGCTGATGAAGAATGTTTTCAAAAATTGAAGAATGGCAATGTTTATTCACCAAACAATCGAAAAATGCCAATGAGCACTGATGAGATTCGCACTAAAGTAATTATGGAAATCTTCAATACAGAACAAGATTACGTTCAGCATTTAAGTGACGTGTGTGAGGTGAATTTATAACATTTCCTAGAATGCTAATGATTTTAAATTATGAACAATGTACTTAATTCAAGTGAATCTACTTTATTTTAAAGGGGTACTTAAAGCATGTCCGTAAAAGGCCTGACATGTTTTCAGAAGAAAGGTTAAACATTATTTTCGGAAACGTAGAGCAATTGTATACATTTCACAATTTATTCGTAACTGAATTGGAGCAATGCATTAATCGAGAAAATCCTCATCTAAGCGAAATTGGTTCCTGTTTTATAAAACACGTTAGTATATACTGCACTTTTATAAAGATTGTTTAAGCTTTTCTATAATTTTCATTCTTCTAATAATTTCAATTTACTGCAATTTCTAGTAATCTGTTTTGTGTATATGCGATGTTCTGCATTTTGTTTTAAATTGAATTTACATAACTTATATAATTTTAATAATTATTGTAAAAAATATAATAATTATTAGTTAATTTTTTTATTTGCATATTAATGCTTAAAAAAAGCCTGTTTTTCAATTACAGAAAGAAGGTTTTGAAATTTATTCCGAGTTCTGTAACAATCATCCTCAAGCCGTAAATGAGTTACAGCAATTGTATCCTATACCGAAATATGCCCAATTTTTTGAAGTATGATACCGTATATTAAGTTTAACTTCGTTAATAGTTTTAATAAACTTATTTTAATTTATTTTCAGGCTTGCCGATTGCTAAGAGGCATGATTGATATAGCTTTAGACGGATTTCTTTTGACTCCCGTTCAGAGAATTTGCAAATACCCATTGCAATTACAAGAACTACTAAAATACACTAAAGCTGATCATCCTGATTATCATTGTGTCGAAAAAGCTTTGAAAACAATGGGAAATGTAGCTCACTATATTAATGAACGTAAAAGACGGATGGAAGGTTTAGAGAAATTAGCGGAGTGGCAAACAGAAGTTGAAGATTGGCAAGGATGTGACTTATTAGATCACAGTTCACAACTTATTTATTCTGGAGATGTGTACAAAGTTACAACAGCGTGGTCAAGAGAGTTTAAGTTATTTTTGTTTGATCATCAGTTAATAATTTGTAAAAAGGTAATATTTTCATTTTAATAAATTAAAGTTTTATGCCTGATATATTTATATTTGCTATATTAGGATTTGTTGAAGAAGCAATCGTACACTTATAAAAATCGAATAAGTGTTGATCACTGTGAAATTAGAGATATAATAGATGGAAAAGGTACTTTTATTTTAAGTTTTAAAAGGGGTTTGTAATAAATTTTGCTCTCGCGATTTTAAAGACGTGCATTCTGGCATAAGCTTAAAATATGCTTGGAAGGTATATTGTGCTGAACGGAGTAAATGGTATACATTTGCCACAAGGACAGCTGAGGAGAAAAATAAATGGATGCAAGCATTCAATGATGAAAGGAAAAGAGTCGCGGGCGATAAGATTAATGGTTTGTTAAATAAAATTACGTTTTAGTTGTCAATAATTTTAAATTATTTTGTTTTGAAGGATTTGTTGTGTCAGAAAAGGCAAAGAAGATGGCTGCGATGGTTATCCATAATAAAAAGAAACCTAAAAAACCAAAAGGTTTTTAAATATTATTAACTAAGTAAAGAATTAATTAGAACATGTATTTTTTTATAGACAAAGAAAACAAAGACTTCAATCGAAGAATGTCTCGTCCCGATGCTCGTTCGATAACGTCTAAATCTGGAAGTCTCCCATCTAATGTCGCGTTTAATGTAAATAAAAAGAAAACTTCATCTGGTTGGTTTCACTTTGGAAGCAATAAGAAAACTAAACGGTGAAAGTAGGCCCTATATTGATCTGGAATGAAGAATAAAGTATTATGTGTCTCGACACATTTAAGTAATTAAAATGTGGTGCGCTCATGATGTTGAAGCAAGATATTTCAAATGAGTAAAAGAAACGAGACGACTTGTTGACATGTTGCAATTCAATTTCAACTTTTGTAAAATTTGTAATTATAATCAATAGTTTTTAATAGAATGAACCTAATTGGCTACTGTAGATCCTCGATTAAAAAAGCAAAAATCAATTAGGTAAATAGTATACAGTAATATTTATAAATTATTGACGAAATGTAGGCTATTTATAGATTCATATCATGAAAATTAGTTTTTAAACTTTTGATCTACCGGTAGTTATTTACGATGTTTGTTGAACGTGAAATTGTGATAATGCTATTTAATTCATATTCGATATTGCTTACGAAAACATTCATACCACTTCCAAGAATGAAAACATTGTGGCACATTGATGTTTTATAATTATTATGTCTGCAGTACATTTTTATAGGGCCCAGTAGGCCATTTTACTACGCATGCACTGTGATCGTTGTTTATTTTTGAGGTTATCAGAAATCTCTTAAAATTTGTACAGAAAGCACTGTCATGTTGGATTATATTAACATAAAGCAAACTAACATTTACTTGTAATATTTATGTAAAATATTAAAACGATTGCAGTGTCGTAAACTAATTTATCTTTTTATATTTTATTCTGTTAATACATGTATACATTTATGGTAATACTGGCAGTAACGTTTATTTTAACCATTTATTTAATTTGGCGTTTTAATCTTTGACAGCGTTGAGATTTAGCCTCTTGCAAAGCTTGTTCAAGGACTTCTGTCAGATGAGTCAAGTTGGGAATATCGCATTCCATATGTTTGACTATATCCTGGTTATTATTTGAAGTTTTAAGTTTCAACAAAGTTGTAGGCTTGATTTGATGATGAAGGCTTCTAGAAGCAACCTTAACGTCGCATCTCCATTCCAAGTCACGATAGTGAGGAAGTCCCATTGACATACCAAGTAAAACATTTCGAATTTCTTTAGAATGGTCTTTATAATGTTGCAAAATTACATTTTGAACAGTTTCTGAAAACTCTAAAGTAATAATAGAAGTTTGAAAATCCAATTCGCTCAGCTAATTAAAAAAAAAAAAAAAAATTATGAATTTTATTACTAAAAAAAACTTTCAAATTATTCATACCGAAAATTTAGCACTCTCAGTGAACAAATACATTAATCCTTCAATTCCTTGCTGAGTTACGGTGAGATTGACATTTAAGTTATCTGTAAAAACAGCCAAATAAATACAGTAGTGGTGAATAATGGGAGGTAGCGCAATATTACCAGCTGTATTTTGGTACGTTCGTGGGCTAACACCTTTTAAAATAAATCCTAAAGATGCACTACACAGTTCTGATATTACTAAAAATACAAATTATTGAAGGAGAATTGCATCAAATTTAAACGACGTCTTATTTAAATTTGAAGTCTTACCATCTTTATCCAAATTTTGTAAAAGCTGCAAACGTATCCGGTGTTCATCATCAAAAACTAGCAACATATTAATAATAGTGATGAAAAATTTAGATTTCAATGTAAGGTGAACAAATACGAAAACATGTGATCATGGGCCAATGAATTTATTTCTTGAACCACTGAAATTAACTTAATAATTATGATTCTTTGAAACGCGAAAATTTTGACACTCTCAAACTACAAGTATTTTGTATGTCAATAAGGTTGGCTCGTTTGACACTAGAGGACAGCATCAGCGGTGTGCACCGGCACAATCACGCATGGGCACGGCCTGCCAGACCATAAGTTGCAGATACATGTACTGCTGTACAGTAGTCTCCTTATTTTGTTATGTCGAGGACACGGTGAATGGTCGAGGAGCTCGGCGATTAAATTATTTCCACCACGTGTTTGCCGTAAGTACGTTTATCAAAGTTAATAAATGCCGGGCGCCACATCCGGAATAGTAAATATTTTATGGGATACGTACAGCATGACATTGTGCTCTTCAACGGTTGCAGAAAACAGCTGATTGAAGATTCTTCAATTTAAATGATAGGCCTTAGCCTATCATTTGAAATTGTCATCGTTAGGTAAATACAAGTACAATGTCATGTAAATAAATATTACAATACATTGAAGCGCTACAATCGAGTTATAAATTTACGAATATTATTCGAAAAGTAGTACGTGTTACGTGCTTTAATGAAATACCTAATAGAAAACAACAATCGGCGACAAATGAACGCAAATTACTGGAGAAATAATTCCAATATAAATATAATTTTGTAGATAGAGCTAATACTACTCAACGCCTTTTGAATAATGACTGAACATTGATTATAATGTCATCGGCTGGTTGAACGAATACATTTGGATGCAAGAATAAACTTGCATCCAAAGGAGTCTCTGCCGGCAATAGCCCCTGCACATTAATGCCTTCAGACATTCCCTGAGCAATGGATTGCTAATGTTTTACGATAAAGTAATTATTTTGGAAAATATTCAACAGGAAATATAATTATTGAGAAATATCATCGTGGATAAAAGTTCCACGAAAGACAGTGAAAGAAAGTCATCAACCCAATTGTTCCTCTTCCCACAAAAGCTATAATTAAAATGAACCAAAGGGTAAATTTTGTTTTAAATTGACTTTTTGTTAATTTATTCCAATATTAAGAAACTAAACAAACTTTCGATAATAATAAATACAGTATATAAAATAACTGCCCAGATAATTTCTTTAAAAATTGCTCTCTTATAACAGTAATTATAACTTGAAAATGTAAGCTTTTATTAAAAATGGAATAAACCTTAAAAGCTACGTTCAAATTCCAAACAATTTCGTCGAATTTGGAGTGGGATTCTGGATTTATATGGTAAGAAAATTTTTTTTAATTGTTATTAATTTAGCGTTAGTCTATAGTCTATACAGTTATTATGGAAATTCTGCTTATATAATCTTCTGTAATTTTTCTGCATAATCTAAGGAAGCACCTGTTAAAATTTTATTTATATAAATTCATACCGCGGGTATTAGTTATAACTAAAATTAAATTATTGAAATAAGGATTTATTTATGTAACAAAGGCGAAAACTATTTTAACGCATAGTAACAAATTCTTCCCCCACGGTTGGATGGATTGCCACGCAATCATCAAAGTGTTTTTTGGTTGCCCCCATTTTCACAGCAACAGCAAACCCTTGTAATATTTCATCCGCGGCTTGTCCTATCATATGAAGTCCAACAACCTATAAAAATGGTGATTATATTATATGATTTTTAACATTTAAATGCATGCACTGAGAACCTTTTCTTCAGGCCCTTGACATATCAACTTCATATGACAATACTGCTTATTTTTTAATACAGCATAATACATTGGAACGAAACTTGATTTATAAACTTTTATATTAGTTTCTCCAAATTTTTTACGGGCTTCATCTAGTTAGTCAAAAATTAAAAAAAATAAATTCATTTTCTAAACTTGACCAATTTAAGACTAGTATTTTATAACCTTCAGTTAAACCCACTGTTCCAATAGGTGGGTGACTAAATACAACACTTGCAATGTTTTCGTAATCCAATTTTAAATCTCGTTCATTGTTGAAAATTCGATGTGCCAATCGCCTACCAGCGGCGATTGCCACTAAAGAAAAAAGAAAAATTAAGTCATTATCTTTTTTTTTTTTTTTACATTTTAAATAATTTTATTTATTAACCTGGTGTTAGTAGAGCCTTCCCACAAACATCACCCAATGCATAAATGTTTTCTATGGAGCTGTTTTGAAATTCGTCAACTAAAATATTACCTTTGGTGTCAATTTTCATATCCTTAAAGCAAATGTTTGTTTAAAAAAAAAAGAATAAGTGGTATTCATAAAATCATCTTACAATTTCTTGTAGACCTAAATTTTTAGAATTTGGAGAACGTCCTATTGCCCATATTAGACAATCATAGCCATCCAACATTTTTTTAGTTGTATTAATCGATAATTGTCCTGATGAATCTTTATTAATGCTGGTTATCTAATTTAAAAATGTCAAATTTGATTACGACGAAAATTATAACACTTTAATCTCATGTTGTAAAACTACTTGTGCTTGCTTCAAAACTTCAACGCCACTGTTTTCCAAGTTAGCGGTTGCACTGGCGCTAATTAATTCATCAAAATTACGAAGTACCTAAAATATCTAAACTTTAATACACGCATCATTAATAGTTAAAATTTAAATAAGGCAAACTTTTTCTCCTCTTATGACTAAAGTAACTTTAGATCCAAGAGCATTTAAAATCCCAGAGATTTCAACCCCTATGTAACCGGCACCAACAACCAAAGTCTTTCTAAAATACGTTTTAAAAATTAAGTTTTACATTTCAATAATCACAGTATTATTTCATTATACTTGGGCAAATCAACAAGTTCAAAAAATCCGTCACTTGTAATTCCAAATTCAGCTCCAGGAATGTTTGGAATTATAGGATAGCCACCAGTAGCTATTAGAACATGATCTGCTGAATATTTATCTCCATTTACTTCAATGATCTTATTTGAAGTAAATTTTCCTTTCCCTTCAATAATCGCAACTTTACTCTTTTTTAATTAAAAAAAAATGTATTAACTCTCGGTTCATGCATGTTTAGATACGTCGATATTTCGTTACTTTTATCAAATTATTTTTATAGATGTCATTTAGTCTTGCTACGTAGCTATCTCTCGCAGTCTTAATTTTACTAAGAAAATAATTGTTATTATTTTATTTTTTTAAAAAAAGCTAAATTTAAAATTAAAGTATTTTTTGCCGTACTTCCAATTAAACGATTTTAAATCGACATCAAAGCCATATTCAGAATGCTCGTGTAGATATTCTGCATGAACTGCACAGCTGTACATCACTTTCTTCGGAACACAACCAACGTTTACCTAGATTAACGATAGAAAATCTACATTAATTCTTCAAATTAAAAACTCAAGTTCAAAGCTTCTTACGCATGTTCCTCCTAACTTTCTTTCTTCAATTACTCCAACTTTAATTCCAAACTCGGCTGCTCTTCTGGCGCTTGCAATTCCTCCAGAACCCCCTCCAATTACCAAGTAGTTGAAGTGATTGGAACTAGGTATAGCACTCATAATTGCTCTATATAATTAATAAAATCACAAAATGTCTCGAGAACTGTAATTCGATTTCGATTCTCAGCAATAAGTTTACCGCTTTAACATAACTTTTTGAAGTACATGTACTACGTATATAATACGCAAAGCTTATACGATTACAAAGTGGGGAGAAAAAACTTAATTTCTCAGAAAACTAGTTGCGGATGTTTACGAAAGAATTTACTAATAAACGCCTTGTCTCAAACCCGTACTTTGCAATAGCTAAACAGTTGCAATTAGTTGTTACGTAACATTTGCATGCACTTCCTGGAGGTCAAGGTTGCAGAGCGTGAGGTTTCTCATAAGGTAAATTGGCATTACAGTCATTGGTATTTACATGTGTTTCAAATGACTTGTTTACTTATTTAGTAAGGCAGCCGAAATCACCATGACAACGCTCGCTGGCGCTACCTGGCGGTCAAGTAGTTACCAAGTTCAAAGGCAGGCATTGAGTTAATTTCATTATTTGAAATTAATTTAATTTTTAAATAAATTTCTTTAAAGAAGCTCTTCAAACTTTATGGTTTGTTCAAATGTCAACCAAAAACAAAAGAGAAAGTTCAGAGGACGAAAGTACAGAGTTAAAACGACAGAAATGTGACGAAAACTTGGAGCACCCATCAAGTAACAAAGAAACCGAAGTAGATGTTGACAATGGCGGTGCGGCTTCGGTGTCAAAAATTAACGCTGATGAAGAAGTAGAGCCCGCTACTGACGAGTTAAATTCCGAAGATGGAGAAAAGCTGGAAAAGAAGAAATTCGTAAGCTTATTAAATGCTTGGGGTGTAGAAATCCGCGATTGAATTTGGTGGGATCGCGTGCTTTTATACTACTGTTGCGCGCGTGTTTTAAATTAATGACATGCAAACATTTTAATACATTTCATTGCAGTAGTGAAGGCAATAAAAATAGTTAAATTTTTATTACATTTATTTAAAAGTGAAGTTTTCTGTATAAATGATTATTGGTACCATATTTACAAAATCTTAATCATTCTTGATCTGTCATTTTTGACGTTTTCAGACTCGCACTGAATATTATAGCTTGAAAAACTATTACTGTATTTTTACAATTTAAATTTATTTTGTTTTAGCGTATTTCAGCGGATCAACCTAGTGGTGTTTTATTATATTGTGGAGGTACCAACTGGGATCTAATTGGACGAAGAGAATTACCAAAAAATGGTAAATCCCCACAAATATTTAATTTTTGTAATAATTAATTTTGTAATTTTTAGCCAAAGGTGCGGTTGGAAGAAATCTATGGGGTCCCCACCGATTAACAGCGTTGCAGGATATTCGCGTTAGGGTAGTAGTGTCAGGCAATACTGCATGTCATTGCGTCATTATTACGAGTGAAGGAACGTTGATGACTTGGGGTATTTTTTTTTTGTTATTTAAGTTACTGAAAGAAATTACTAAATTTTTACATATAGGGAGAAACGATAAAGGTCAGCTTGGACATGGCGATACAAAACGACGAGACATACCAACGGTTGTGGAAGAATTGAAACATTTACAAGCAGTTGATGCTGCCTGCGGTCGTGGCCATTCCATGGTTTTGACAGGTTAATAATTAATTTTTAAATTTTATTCAATCATTGTTTTATTTTTAATATATATTTAGATCATGGTCATGTTTACAGTTTTGGTGATAATAAAAATGGACAGTGTGGAATTGGCAGCAATGTGCCAGTTATCACATCACCCCATAAAGTAATTTAAGCATATTATTGTTATCCGATTTTTATCTTTAATTTTCTTTATAAATGAAACATTTTTAAAGATTGGTTCATTTTTTTTTTTTTAAATGAAAAAAGAAAAAATTTAAATTTCTGTAAACATTTAAGTTACATAGTATATTTCAATTAAAAATAATCGCAAATGAACAATTATGACAGGTTACTTTTAAAGGAAGGCCAGTGGTAAAAGTCAGTTGTGGAGCAGAGTTCAGTTGTATGATTGACTTTAAAGGATATTTATTTTCTTTTGGATGTCCGGAGTACGGTCAATTGGGTAAATTAAAATTGAATATAACGTATATTGATTGAAATGAATAATTATTGTTTGAATATTTGATCATTTGCGTAGGTCATAATACTGATGGTCGTTATTTTATAACAAATAATAAATTGGCATATAGAAGCGAAATGGCACCCCGTAGAGTAGGGGTTTTTATAGAAAAAACACGGGAGGGTCACATAATTCCAATGGAGGACGTTCGCATTGCTGATGTTGCTTGTGGGGCAAACCACGTTGTACGTATCCTACAATTGAAAAAAAAAAAGGGTGAAAATTTTATTATGTTTCATATTTAAGGTTGCAATGGATACCAAAAAGAGATGTTTTACTTGGGGTTTTGGTGGTTATGGTCGTTTAGGACACTCTGAGCCAAAAGATGAGATGATTCCAAGATTACTTAAATTCTTTGATGGACCAAACCGAGGAGTAAAAGCAGTATACGCTGGAGGTGCCTACAGTTTGGCTGTTAGTGAATTAGGTAAGACGTTTTAACATTATTATGAATTAGATTTAAGCTTACAGTATTATGATACTGTATTTACGTTTTTCTAAATAAAGTGTTAGCAATTAGCCTTGGTTATATGTTTTTATTATATTAAAATTAAAAATTTATGCTGTATTGAAATTAATCGTTTATTTTTTTAAATCAAATTTAGATTGCTTGTATTTTTGGGGACAAAATAAAGTTGGTGGCGAAGCTACTATGTATCCAAAACCGGTTCATGATTTAAGTGGATGGCGTATACGACAAGCTGCTTGCAGTAACCGCAGTATTGTTGTGTTGGCTGATGACAGCGTCGTTAGCTGGGGACCAAGTCCCACTTATGGCGAATTGGTAATTTAAATTTGCTTTAATGCGCAGTGGTTATTTATTACTTTTTCCACCTCTGAGGTACTTTTTAATTATTTACATTCAGAATCTAATGTTTGAAATATATTTTAGGGTTATGGCGAGAATAGGCCAAAATCATCTACAACTCCGCAAGAGGTTAAACCGCTGGAAAATGTCTACGTTCATAATGTTGCGTGTGGCTTTGGGCATACTCTTCTTATTGCCAGGGATGATTCAGAGGAAGAAAAGGCTAAATTGAAAAAGATTCCAGAATATGCACCATGATATTATTGCAAACTTTAATCGATCGTTGGTAAGGAACTAAGCAAAACGAAATGTACGTAGTTGTCAATAGTCAATGACGGTCTTTTGGAGTACACTATTTGGATTGATGTAAGACGCATATATTCATTTTAATTGAATTGTCTGAGGAGCAGCTTCAAAGAGGGATAAATAACAACTTAAGACAATATTTTGAACAGTTTGAGATCGGCTACTAATGACCTGACTCAAGATATTGCGTAATTATTTATTTAATGAAAATTAATGGTATTTTCATGATTTTACTGTACATACTTTATTTAAAGTTAGGTTGCAGTTAAGTGATTTTTGGTATGGTACATACAGTAAAGGGATTGGATCTTTTCAGTACATATTTCTAAATTGATTTATTTTATATATTGTCACAATTTCATCATAATTTTTAACATTTGTATGCTTAGGAATTGCCTAGCAATCGAGGTGTTCTAAAATGTTTTAACTTTGATTTCTCTCTAGTTTTCATTTGGCAATTGTATTGGGGACGGGTACAGCGATTTTTTTTATCAATAGTCTTTCTACTGAAATCGTTCATTGCGCAATTATGTTAACGGATTCAGGGGGCGAGTGATTCACTCTTACATTTACCGTTTAGTATTTAATCTGCGTACATTTTCTATGTCATTGTAAATCACCCCTTCATTCTTTTTTCAGGGTTATTTGTGTTCAGTTTCGCCAAGTCGTTTATTACAGTAGAACCCCTCTTAACCGGCCATTTCAGAACCCAAAAATCCGCTTGATCGACATGCTTAATAATTTTGTTTGAAAAATGTTTCAAAAATCACCGAAGCATCAAATACTTCATCAATAAAGATTAATAATGTAAATAATGCTTAGTGCTAATTAATAGTATAGAAATAATAAATTTAATATTTTAGGAAGTGCATAATTATAATTCATATGATTGGTTTTACATGTTAACTCCTTTATTAACTGTATCTTTCCCTTAACCGGCCAACTTCCAGGCTGGTTAGCAGGGGTTCTACTCAATGTACAAGTACTGTACATTTTATTAGTGAAAATGCTACAACCACCTATTTATACAATTTTCGAAAGTTCCAAGAAATTTTGAAAAATTTATTGATCGACCGATTCATTGTAATAAAAACCACTAATGAATATGGTGAGAAAAAGTACTTATTTTTTTTTTATATATTAGTGGGGAAAGGGCATAGCCTACAGTCAGTAATTGCGTGATTGGATTGGCTATAGAATGCAAGACAAAAGTTTCACTAATTAAGAACGCTAATTAAACGAATTATGATTTTTTTCATATACAGTATTTAAAACTCTTATTTTAATGTTTAAAATGCTGTTTAAACCGGCACAGTATTAATTTTGTAGATTTTAATAGGGAAAATGTGTTACATTAGTGAATCGTTTTTCCGTGAACACTATGACGTAATACCAGCCCGAGGGAGACATGAGCAGACACTTGAACCATGTGATTTCACTCGATTTGATTGAACGAGAAAGTTACTTTCTATTCTGAAAAAGGTGAGTTCTTCTAAATGTATTTGGTGTTTTATTTTTAAAACAAGGTATTAATATACGGTACATGCTTTTAATATTAGCCTAGAAGTGGGTATTCATCCTCTAGAATTAAAAAAATTGGAAAGCTACAATAAATATCAACTATACATTTTATTATGAATATTTATATGATTACATCTACAATTCTTAAGAATTCAAATCAACTAAAATGTTTACGATTGTTTCAAGTACCGGTACACGTAATTATATATTATATTTTCGATTGTTATTTTGGTTATTAATTTTTGATAGACTGTAAATGTTTTTATTGAAGTGTCACCCGGTGTCTTTGCATTTCAAAACGCCAATCAATAATTTGAATTATCTTTGGCGGCCAAAGTTGTACTCTACACAGAGTCCTTCTCCATCACCACTACCCCGTAGACGACAGACTAAATTAACAGTAAAACCTGCAGACTTTGCAATTGTATTTTGTACTTGATAATTAAATAATATATACTTCTTTTTCAAAGTTTTTCACGTGGAAAAAATTGGCTGTAACTTTCGGTATTGGTGGAATTTTTCTTCTTGGGATGTTGTATGTTAAGAGAGAAAAGGAATTAAGTATAATACTTATCTATTTATTTTTTTGTATGATCATGTAGCATTTAAAAAAAATATATAATTACTTAAGAAATTGCGAAAGATAGAAAACAAGCATTAGGAAAAGCTGCCATCGGTGGATCATTTAATTTAATTGACCAAAATGGAAAACCTTGCTCAAATAAAGACTTTTTTGGACAATGGTTATTAATATATTTTGGATTTACACACTGCCCTGACGTTTGTCCAGATGAAATTGAAAAAATGATTCAAACAGTTGAAATTTTAGGTTGTAACATTATGCGTAATTGTTATTCTTTTACATTCAATTCTGATTCCACTTTTTATCACCGATATTGTATTTAGGCGCTGATCCGAATATGCCTAAACTACAACCACTGTTCATTACCGTTGATCCTGATAGAGATGATGCTAAGGCAGTTGGAGCATATGTAAAAGGTTAATAAATATATCGATTGCGTATTGTATTAATTGCTGTTTTCTAAGTTAAAATATGTTGACTATTTTTTTTTTTTAAGAATTTTCTCCAAATTTGATTGGATTAACGGGTTCGAAAGAACAGGTAGCTGAAGCAACTAAATCTTATAGAGTATATTTTAGTGCGGGGCCTCAAGATGTGGATTCCGATTATATTGTAGACTATTTTAAATTAATCTGATATTTATGAGCAAATTACTGATTGTTATGATTTTAGGTGGATCATACAATTATTATTTATTTGGTTGATCCTGAAGGAGCTTTTGTAGATTATTTTGGGCAAACGAAGAATGCTAGACAAATAGCTGATCACATAAGAATACAAATTGCAAAGTATAATAAGTTAAATTCAAAATGGCCTTTCTAAACATTCACCGAGAATTTAAATAATTATTAACATTATTATTTTGAATAAATAAATTAGTTATTTAGAAGTTTTTTTTTATTTATTTGTTTAAAAGCAATAATCTGAACTTGTCAGCATTTGACATTCTAAACAAGTCATTTCCCAGGACAGAGCCAGAAAGCCGGGTTAATTAGGCTACTGCGAATTTATTTTCGCCCTTGGGTAATAATCTACTGTAGTACTAGAAAAGTTGCAAATTTATTCCAAGAAATTCTAATAATATTATGTCATAATTATAATCCATTGTGTGGCTCATCTTTCAATAGATTATTCTTCCCTCAAAAAACTCTTAAGTGCGCCACTGCTGATGCAGATTAGCAAAAAATTTAATATTGGGAGAATATGGCGGCAAATTTATCTATCGTAGAACCGGCCCTGGCCGTACCAGTAATTGGCGGCTGTCCCTCGCCACATTAGGTACCGCCTACCATAGTTAACGTCGACAAAGTATTCACCGATATAGTGTTCATTGGCAAAGTTCTAAGCTATTAAACATTTTGCGATACCCATTTCGCAATGAGTATATTGTTAGTGACCACATTGTCGTGCGCCGTGGCTACCGCCATCTATCATCAGTTTAAAGGAAAACCATGCTTTGACCTGGTATATTGGCTGATTCAATTTCTTTTCATATTGCATTCAATTTTAATCCATGGAATTTGACTTCACAAATATTTAAATAATTATGCAGTTATAAAGTAAGAAATTAAAAGCAGGTATTTTTTGCATCTTTATTTTAACAGAACTTGTATAAATTTTAATTTTCAATCAGGAATTTGTTGAACAAAATGCGTTAACTTCTGTCGTAGTTTCTTATTAAGCTACAGAATAAAAATTATTATAATGCAAAAAATATTAATTTTATCACGTCCTTCGACGTCAATACTAAAGCATCTTCCGAAAAATAAGGCCAAACATCCATATTATTTAAAGATTTTGAAGACTCAACTATATCAAGATAGCTGTAGGGGCTATCGCTATTATTCGTCCTTACAATTTAAAGTCCAAGATAACTCTGTTCATAAATGGAATCGACTGGTAATTGCTAAAGATCCATTTAAAGTTGCATCAAGAACTTTGGTTTCAGGAGTTGTGGTCAATATTTTGCGTTCAGCCCTTAAAATTCGATATTTAGTTTTAGGCTCAGCGGTTGGAGGCGGTGTTGAACTACGGAGAGTAAGTCGAAATTAAAAGCCGGCTAATGTTTACCTTAGAGGCTAATTATGCATTTACGTATATTAATGTATAATGCTTGATGATTTTTATAGCGATACGATGATTGGAAAGATAAATTACCAGATTTTAGTTTCCTGGATTCGGTTATGCCATCAGATGAAAGCTTAAATACTTTTAGATCAGGACTTATAGATTTCAAAAGCAAAATTGCCGAAAGTTTTAATATTTCTGAAAGTGGTAAGTGTCGTAAAATACAGTAATCTTAAATTGGCAATTCATATGTCTTGTTTTAATTTATGAGTTACCGTAGATAGTAATTGGTTCAAAAATGGAATCAGTTTTGCTGATGGAAAAATAAAAGACCTAGGGAATTGGTTTGATGAAACTGCGAAAATGGCAGATAGAGAATTAACTAATATGCAAAATGAAGGTAAGCAATTTTACTAAAATTGACGTTTGACTTGAAATTTTTGTCATACTGGTAATTAATATTTTTATCAAAGAAAATGAATCTTAAAATATTGAAAAATGCAGTACAGTATATTAAAATATTGAATAAATTTAAAATTAGTTAGGTGTTTATGAGTGATAAACGACTTTTAAATTTTTTTATTTTAGAATCACTTGATAAGCTATTGACTGTTGTTGCAGCACCACCGGAAAGTCCAAAGGAATCCAGTAGCGATCGTCGCTCCAGCAGTTCTACTGACCGAGAGCGCATTGATAAAGTTCAACAAGAACTTATTAACGTCCAGGTAAGTTAAGAATGCTTAGATAAATTACAGTGCATTTTTAGTTCATTTACATGATATTACGCTGTATTTACTTTAATATTTCAGATGAAATATCAGAAAGAAATCGAACGGTTAGAAAGTGAAAACAAGGAATTGAGAAAACAAATTTTGTTAAAGAATAATCAAGTTGTTTCTAAACGGAAGATAAAGGTTAGTACATTATCTAGTTATTAATAAAGTTGTATATATTTCTGTTTTTAGAAATCGCTTATTGATATGTATTCCGATGTTCTTGATGAATTATCTGGTTATGATTCCAGTTACAATACTCAGGATCACTTACCGAGAGTAATAATTTATTTTCATAAATAAAATTAATTTAATTTTAAAAATTATTACTTGTACAACAAAGGTTGTAGTAGTTGGCGATCAAAGCTCTGGGAAAACCAGCGTTTTGGAAATGATTGCTCAAGCTAGGATATTTCCCAGGTAACATTAACATCAATTTACATCCATATAAGACAACTGCCATTTTTTAAATAATATTAAAACAGAGGAGCGGGTGAAATGATGACTAGAGCACCGGTGAAAGTTACTTTAAGTGAAGGTCCTTATCACATTGCAAAATTTAAAGATAGTTCGAGAGAATATGATTTGACAAAAGATGCGGAGGTAATAGATGTTCTATCTACAATCCAATCTTTAATCAATAATTATTTTATAATGAATGATATTAATGATTTTCTTTCGCAAAATTAGTTGTTAGATCTTCGAAGAGATATTGAGATAAGAATGAAAAGAAGTATTGAAGGTGGAAAAACTGTTAGCTCCGATGTAAATCCTTCAAATTATTATCCCGTTAATTTATAAATTAATTTAAAAATGTCAACAGGTTATTTCATTAACTGTAAAAGGACCTGGATTGCAAAGAATGGTTTTAATTGATTTGCCAGGAATTATAAGTGTATGCATCATTTTTAAAAATTAATTTTGCAAAGTAAAATTATAGTGATATTTTGTTTATAGACTGTTACTTCTAATATGGCACCGGATACCAAGGAAGCTATCAAGAAAATGAGTCAGTTATACATGAGCAATCCTAATGCTATCATTTTATGCATTCAAGGTTTTACACTTTTAAATTTTGTTAAAAGACTTGACAGATCATTGGAAGTTTGATTTTTTAAAGATGGTTCCGTTGATGCTGAACGAAGTAACGTTACCGATTTAGTAAGTCAAATGGATCCAAATGGAAGAAGAACAATTTTTGTTTTAACAAAAGTAGATATGGCTGAAGAAAATATGACGAATCCTGAGAGGGTATATCATTAAGCAAGTTAAGCTTACCGTGTATATCGTTTAATTATATTTCATACTTGAAAATTAAAGATTAGGCAGATATTACAAGGAAAATTGTTTCCTATGAAGGCTTTGGGATATTTTGCTGTTGTTACCGGACGTGGCAGTAAAGATGATAGCATTGAAACTATAAAAGCTTACGAGGAAAAATTTTTTCGTAATTCTCGTTTATTCAAGTAAACTTTATTACATTACTTTAAATACTTGAAGCTAGTTTATTTTTTTAAGTGAAAAATTTTTCATTTACATAGATCGGGAGTACTATTGGCAACGCAAATGACCACACAAAATTTAAGTTTTGCTGTAGCTGATAGATTTTGGAAAATGGTGAAAGAATCGATAGAGCAGCAAGCAGATGCATTTAAAGGCAATACCTTTTTACTTGTATTTTTTTATTTTTTTTTGTAACACTGTAATTTTTATTTTACAGCTACTAGGTTTAATTTGGAAACAGAATGGACAAATACGTTTCCACGGTTGAGAGAATTGGACAGAGTAATACTCATCTTAAATTTTATATTTACAATTCAAAAATACTGTAATTATTTTTTATAGGACGAGTTATTCGAAAAAGCTAGAGGAGAAATTTTAGATGAAATTATCAATTTAAGTCAAATTACACCGAAGCAGTGGTAATTAAATATTTTATTAAAATAATATTTTCTAAATAAGAAATTCATTGTTATAATATTCAATTAAGTATTAAAAATTATCACAAAATATCAATTTAATTTTTTAGGGAAGAAGCTCTTCATAGAAAATTATGGGAAAAAATGGCATCATATGTTTTTGAAGAAATATATTTGCCCGCTGCACAGACTCTTAATTCAGGGTAACTTTATAATGTTTTAAATTCGTAAAAATTGGTTTTATGGTAATATTTTTCATTTAAAAGACGTAAATTATTGCATTTTTTTTTAGTACTTTTAATACAATTGCGGATATAAAACTGAAATTATGGGCAGACAATATTTTACCACTACAGTGTATAAAAGTAAACAATTTCTTTTGATTTTTATATTTTGTACTTACCATTTTCAATTAGGTGGGGTGGGAGACTTTGAAAGAGGAGTTTAAAAATTTAATGGATAAAGCAAAGATTTCTAAAGGTCACGACGACATTTTTGATAATATTAAAGATGCTGTTATAGACGATTCTATTAACAAGCATGAATGGGAAGACAAAGCATTTGAAGTGTTGGTACGTTAGTTATTCTATTATTTTAATTGCGATTCTAGATTTAGTTATTGATATAGAGAGTCATTCAACTCAATGTTTTTGAAGACCGGTCCGTTCCAGATAAAAACCAATGGGATTTATCTGTTCAGTTTTTGGAAAACAGTTTGAAAGAAAAATTAAAAGCAGGTGTGTTTATTTGGGTTTCAAACATTTTTTCAGTATAATAATTATTTAAAAAAAAATTCCTGCAATTTTAGTGGAGACAAAGTTGAAAGAATTGAGTGGGCCAAATATGTGGGAAAAGTGGCTCTATTGGAAATCTTCAAATGAGCAACAACAGTTGCACCTCATCGTTAGATCTGAACTTGAAAAACTTATTTATACAAATGAAGTGAGTGTTATTTTTATGTTTAGAAAATATTAATTCACATTGAAAATTTAGTTTCGAAGTCCAAGTTTAACTTCTGAAGAATTAACCGCAGTGAGAAAAAACATCGAAACAAATGGTTTCACCGTAAATAATGAATTTGTAAGTTTTGTTCATTTTTCAAGTTTAAGAAACATACTGTAGTTTTAAATTGATAGATCGAAACCACTTGGAATCCAGTTTATCGAAAATACTTTCTTAACAAAGCTTTAAATAAAGCGCATGAATGTAGGAAAAGTTTTTTTCTGTATCAACAGGGACTGGAATCCGAAGTAAAACTATTTTACAAATTTTTACTGAAACTTAACATAAATTTTAAATTAATTTATGTATTTTTAAAGTTGGAATGTAATGATGTAGTTTTATTTTGGCGTATTCAAAAGATGTTAAGTATTACCAGCAATGCTCTTCGTCAGCAAGTTATGAACAGAGAAGGTATTTTTATAACAAATTTTTATTAATGGTATATTAGTTTTTAATAAAAAATTATTTCTAAGCTCGTCGACTTGAAAAAGAAATTAAAGAAGTTTTAGATGATTATAGTCAAGACAAGCAAAGCAAGGAAAGATTATTAAGCGGGAGAAGAGTTCAATTAGCAGAAGAATTAAGTAAAATAATTTTTTTTTTTGAAATTTTAAGTTACTTAAATTTAAATAAGTAATTTAAATGTTAATTTCAGAGAGAATTCGACAGGTGCAAGACAAATTAGAGGAATTTATAAAAGCATTAAATTTGGAAAAATAATGTGCGACACATAGTTAAATTAAATGAAACATTTAAATTCAATGGATCAAAAGAAAGTTAATAACGTGAAACGGTAGTGAATTTTTAAAGTAGAAATAAATCCCAGCATTGTAAATAAATATTAAAAAAAACTTATGTTTTGGAAACTTTTAAACCTCAATTCGTGAATAATTAGTTTGTGTTATTTGAAATACATAAATATTTATATAATATTTTGAATTTGTGCAGGTATATTTGTAATGGTATTTTACATTTCGATTATACAGTACATGTACTCGTAAAATGCCGCCGAAAAAATTGATACCATTTTTAAACTTCCGCCAATGTGACGTCATGATGACGTTTTTGATGACTTCCGGTTGACTTCAAAGAAAGTTTGAAAGGTGCAGCTAGACCACAGACAGATGACAACATTAATATTTAAATTATTCAGGTATAGTTTTCCAAGTATTTTTTATTTTAATTTAACCAGTACTGTATATTTTGCAAGTTGTGTTACTAAATTACTGGAAAATCATAACCATCTATGGAAATTTATTGTTCAACAAGTTATTAAGCTCAGTGTCCATGTTTTTTTAAAAAAATAATGTACGGTAGTTGCATTCTTTCATAGTTAATAATAATGAATAGTAATGAATTTACCATATATCACACGCTTTGAATTTTCAATTATTATTAAACAATAATCATGGATTTTATTAATTCATTGAATTCTAATTTGGGAAAGTAAAGGGGATTCCAACGCAGTAGTTATAGACTGCAATGTAGCCTACTCATGGGCGACTCATACTTTGTGATTTATGGCACTATCTTTGATTACATGAATGCCGTAGACGGAGAAAAAAAAACTTTTTCCCAGGGAAGATAAATAGACGAATACAGTAGTTCTGTGTAATTGAAAGATTCTTAGTAGCTATTGTTATTCTTCATTCCATTATAGCTGGTTTTCTATTTCATAAAATATTTATTAAAATGCTTTCTTCAATTAAAATTAAGCATTTTGGAATGTATGGTATTTGGCAATAGAAGGGTCAGATTATTCCTCTATTCATGTCTTCTATTATCATGAATATTATTATAGCATTAATCATTACATTAGTTATTCGAGGCTACGAATCAAAAACTGGACCATTTTTAGGCAGTAGGCTACATGCAATTAAAATCAACGTTGCATATACTGTTATTAAAGACACTATAGTTAAGGATTTTAACTAACGCCATATTTAATTGTTAAGTTATGTAATTAATTTGAATTATGGCAAATTATTTACTTGGACTTTTCTATTTAAAAACCCATTATTTTAAAATTTAATGATTCGCAGAAAAACTTTTTAAGTTGGTTAAACAATATTCGGCAACTTTAATTAATTACCGAAACTGAATTTTGATCTTCGAACACCGTACATTTTAAGGTCAAGGATGTAAAAATGAAATCATAATAAATAACCGCGAGATTTTATGAAATTTTCTTATGTTTTTGTTACCGCTAAATTTAATTTAATCAAAATAGTTTTAAATTTTTTTTTTTTTTTGCAAAAACACAAGTACAGTAATATTTTACTCTTTTCGTAAATAACTTTTTTTTTTACTAGAAAAAATACGTCCGTAGGTCTTATTTTTTGTTTGAAATAATTTTTAATCCAGATCTGTTTGTGGAGGTACATGTACAGTGATATCTGAAATCTAACCTATTAATTTACACTTCTAATAATAATTAATATTACTTTAGTACGTGAGACTATTATACTGTATAACATTATACTGGAAGTGATTCCTTGTCCTTGAAAGTCATCAATTCCTGTAAAGTATATGTGCATTGCGTCATATACTTATTGAAGTGCTAGCCTAGAAAAGTTTCCGTAGGTGGTTCATACCTGTTTATTAGTCAATTTTAACCGTGCGAATTGAAGACTACTTTTTTTTATTTATTCTTTAAACGTTTTTATTTCTAACAGATGTTTTATAAGTTGTATGGCCATTCACCAATTGGAAAGCACTTTGAAACTCTAGTGATATGGATGAATCTGAAGATGGTGAAACTAAATCGAAAATTAGATCGAAAGTGAATGTAGGCTTAGATAATAAATTCGAGGAAAATCTACGTTGGCCGAATGGTTGTGTTAACTCGTGCGGTGTGAACGTCGCGCAAGATTGTGCCGTCAGCAATGGTGTGGCTTCTGTTTCAACAGCTGAAGATGGCATTGTGCACAGGACATTGTCAACGGAAAACAGGAACTTGAAAAAGCATGCAGTCATCGAGTGCGGTGAGGATGACGAGGAGTTATTAGTGAATTGCGAATGTTTTTTAGGAAAATCTAAAGGTAAAATTTCATCCGCTTTATACCAAGATCAACAATACGAACATTTAGCATGCAATAATTCCACCGATAATGGTCACATAAGGGATTGTTCGTACGTGAGTGTTTTAAGTTCAACTATCAATAAAGAATGTGATAATGAATTTCGTGAAGACTGCAATTTTACAATGAAAAATATAGGAAATAACTCTTTAAACGACGAAATTGATTTTGCGGGTGGAACTTTTGATGAGCATCATGCAGCTGGTAAAATTTGTAACGAGCGCAATATATTATGCGAATGTGATTTACAAGCTAACTTTTCACATTGCGATTCGCACTCGAATTACTCGATCGAGAATTTTCAACAAGTCGATGTTGAAGACGCAAAAATTGAGGAAATTGTGGACAACTGTTTGTCCGCGCGCGACGAAGTGATCGAGGACTGTAGTTCGGGTTGTTTTAATGAAGTCACAGATAAATCTACTTGTTTATTGGAAGATCAGTCGGATCACGAAAAAAATGATGAGTTTTTTAATGAAAATTTGAACGAATGTGTGTGCGACACTGAGGGTATTTACGACTGTCCCACGGAAAGCAACGAATTGTTAAGTCTCGAAAACGATAATTCCAGTTTCGATTCCTCTTTCAGCAACGGTCAATCAGTTTTGAAAGATGAACTACTTTTCTCGGACGTCGAAGTATCCAACGCATGCGAACCAAATGTTCTCACTTGCGCAACTGTTGATTCAGAACCTGTTGGCAATGACTCGCTAATGGACACTTACGCGAAGGACAATGACGGCAACTATCAAGATGCGTGCGAGGAGAATGTTTACGAAGAAATTCAACGAAGTGCGGGTCGAAATAAATGTAATGAGAGCGATACAACAGTAGATCAAACCATTTTTAAACGTGGTAGCTCAGTAGACGAGGTCATGAATGAGGTTGAGCGAGTTGAAAAAGGACACGCCCAGATCCTTCAAGAACTTAATTTGGATATTGAAAATTTAATTATGCCGAACACGCCTACTACAAGTGGTTCGATTGAAAGCAGCCTTAGTTCAGATTTGTCACCTGATCTTCTTCAGACTGTAAACACTGAAAGCACAAATTCAAGTAGAAATCAATGTAACAATAACCTGTCAACGCGAACTCTTCCTCCGTTACCCGCGAACTCCAATGAAACGATACCTTTACTCAGGCAAGTTTTTTTTTTTTCTTATTATTATTATTGTTGCTTCATTTTTAATTACAATGTCAAGATAATTTTTTTTTTAAACTGTTCTCAATTTTTTAACATGTGTATTTCATTTTATTTAATATCTGTTAAAAGTGTCGCAATTATCACTACCTATTTAATACTAATTTAATTAATTTTATTAATTATAATTTTTTTTTTATTTGTTGATGGTTGCGTATTAATTATAAAATCACTTTATTTTGATAATAACGTGTAATGCAATATTATTGAGTGTTTTATGTCACTGCTGACAGCGTTAATAATTAGAACAGCTGCAAATAATTAAATCTTATGTGAACTAAAAAAAAAAACCGCTTTATGGTGACTAAACGAAGTAAATTAAGTTTGTTTTATATCATTTTAGATCTACTCCATCTTATAGAAATCTCTATCAAACTAAAAGTGCTCCATTAAATTATCAAATTCCTCAATCGCCAGCATCCTCTTCGTCAGGCGTTAAACAATGGTTTAATAGAATATCAAGTCTTTCAAGCTTTCGAGGTAGTCCATACATAATAATTATATTATAAAAAAAAAACTTATTTTAATTTACTAATAGCGACCTTTTTTTAGCATGTCATTAAGTGAACAATTAATTGCATGAAAAATTTGGTGTTTTATTATTTTACTTTCGTATTTAAAAAAATAAACATTTTGTACTTGGTCTTTAAAGTAATTACTATCTTCGTATGTTTATGAATACGAATAGAAAAGAAATCCAAACTCGGATCTGAAAAAACTAGGTGGCGGTTGTCTTTGAGGGATGCAGATGATGATCCTGTGTATATGTTATATGATGATTCTCATAGAATGCATGAAGGTTAGTTGTTAGTTATTGGGTTTAGATGCAAATTTTACGTCTGATTGATATTGAAATCATAATTATTATCTTCTTTATTAATTTTGCATTTAAAAGATTTTTAATTGTATGTTTACCTTCTTTTTTTATAAATAGATTACATTAATGCATGTTGATATAATTTAAATAACAATAAATTTTTATTTTATAAATAGATGTTTAACTTTGATAGAATAGTTAAAATTATTTTTATTTGTTAGTCACTATTGTTAAAAATTTTAAATCGATTATTTAAATTTTTAGCAGCAAAATATGAACCTGACGATGAAATTTACGAAGATATTGACAACATTAGCCAAACATATTCATTTCCAAGTGTAAGCAGTCGAAATGTTCAATTATCAGCTTATAACAAAGATAAACAAAGTGCAAGTACTGCGGAGCTAAATGAAGATTTTAGCGATACCGATAGCATCCAAAGTACAGGATCATTA
Organism: Polydesmus complanatus; assembly: GCA_034692225.1. Taxonomy (NCBI): domain Eukaryota; kingdom Metazoa; phylum Arthropoda; class Diplopoda; order Polydesmida; family Polydesmidae; genus Polydesmus; species Polydesmus complanatus. The sequence continues at coordinate 52,961 of JAQGAZ010000110.1, forward strand.
AGCGTTTCTCGATTTAAAGGAAAGATTTTAAATTTTGGGAGGAGACTTAGTCGACAGTCTGATGATAAAGGAAAAGAAATTAAAGCCAAATTAAAATTGGGAGAGGTAATTAAATAGTTACATTACTCAATTGATAAATAAATTATTTTTTGGTTTTTTATGACAAATACTGTAAATTATTTGCAATTTTAGATTGATTCTAGATCAGAAAGCAAATTAACGAGGCTATTTAGTAAAAAGAAAGGATACGATTTGAGCTTAAATAAGGAACGAGATGCAGTGTCCACAACTACTGAAGGTATATTATTTTATAAACAGTAGTAAAATATTTATTAGTTTAAAAAATATATTTTAAAAATTTTCAGAGGAGCAATTGCCAAAACTTAGAATGTCAATGAGACAGAAATCTCCCATTTTGCCTCCTGTTCCGCCAGGATTAGCTCCTGATCAAGTTAGAATAATCTATTTGTATAGTTTACATTCATTTTTTATATACCGGTAAATGTTTTATTTTACAGATTAAAAGGCGATATATAATTGGAACATTAGTACATAGTGAAAACTCATATATAGATTCTTTAAAAAAGTTGGTAAACGTAAGTATAATAGTTAGTGTATAATTTTATAATTTCATTTTTTAATTTTTATTTATATAATTTTTTTAGGAATATAAAAAACCTTTAGAAGAAAGCTCTCCACCTATTTTAAGTCCTACCAAAGTTGCTACTTTATTTTATCGGATTCCAGAAATTCTTCAGTGCCATATAAATTTTTGCATTTCTTTAGCTGCATGTATTCGAAAATGGGATAAGGAAGAAACAATGGGAGACGTTTTTGTTCAAGCAGTAATTTTTTTTTTTGTTTTTGTTATTTTAAAAACTTTGTTAAAAAAATTAATGTTGAATAGTTTTCCAAAACATCAGTATTGGATATTTACAGTGAATATATAAATAATTTTTCCATTGCTGTTGATCTTGCTAAGCAAGAGTCAAAAAGAAAAAGTGCCTTTACTGATTTTTTAAAAGTGAGATTGAAACTGAATTTTTACGATATGGATAACAGTAACTTATAACAAATTAATACAGGTCAAGCAAATTACTAGTCAAGATAGATTGTCATTATTTGGTTTAATGGTGAAGCCGGTTCAACGATTTCCTCAATTTATTTTATTATTACAAGTAATTTTGAGTTTTTGAAATTATAAAATAATTTAAAAATTATTAATTTTAATTAGGATTTACTTAAACATACTCCACAAGGTCATCACGACCGCTTAGCTTTGCAATTGGCTCTTACTCAAATGGAAACTTTAACGGACATTTTAAATGAGCGGAAACGAGAGAGTGATCAAGCGCATGCTGTTAAGGATATTTTAAGTCACGTTAGCGCAAAAACGGCTGCAAAGTCTCTTACTGAAGGTTCACGGCATCTTCTTCGGCAAGATAGTCTAACTCAATTGGTATTTTTTATTGTGTTTTCTTTACTTAGTGGCATTAAATTGTATAATTTTAAATAGGTTTTCAACCAAAATGGCCAGTGGAAAAAGTCAAAAGTATGTCGATTGTTCTTACTGAACGATCTTCTAGTCTGTGTTACAGTTGGACCTAGGTAATTCTACATTTATTTAAAACTTTGTATTTTCATTATTTATTTTAATTTTATTAAAGCAGCGACAGAAGTGATTCCCAAAAATCTGAAAGATACACTTTTAAGTGGTCAGTTCCTGTAAATGAAATTGAAATTCAGGAAGAAGCATCGCCTATTTTAAGTAACATGGTTTACGCAATGTCCGCTGGTCATCAAACGACATCTTCGAAATCGGATAATTTTAATAGTATTTCTTTTTTTAAATTCAGTTTAATTTATGATTTATAATCTTTTTTTTAAAATATTTATAGAGGAAATGGAAGGTGTAAATTGTATATATCGAGAATTAAGCGATTTGCTCCATGACTTTGAAGTTATGAGTAGAATAATGGCTTTGGTTGCAACACTTAAAAAAACTTATCCAGTAATAATTTGTGAAACTGTCATGTATTATGGCAGGCCAATATTAATCGATTTATTTTTTACATTTTTAGGATATTTCCAAAGAAATTGTACAAAGTTTGTCGCAATCTATTCAGCAAAGTATCCAAAAAAAGGATGATGAAGTTAAATGGATTGATAGTTGTTGCTTACAATTTTCTGTTCCTTTAAAATCGAAGTTAGTAGACTAAAAATTATTTTTTATTGAGATATTTAATTGTTTGTATTTTAGAACGGGTAAAATTCAACGAGAATTAATGATATTTCAATCTAAGAGCATGGATACTAAGCAAGAATGGTTGCGAGATGTTCGCATGTCCCAATTAGCGTTAGGTATTGTTAATTACACTTATTTTATTGAAAGTATTCTCGACAATGAACGTTGATAACGATAAATTTAGATGCTAATAATTCTCCTGCTTGGAACATTCCGGAAAGCAGCAGGCGTAGTAATACAAAGACTCCATTGTTTGTTAATGCTATTCCAATATTATCTACGCGTCATATGACTGAAGTAGCCTACTTAATAATTTTTGTTATTTTCATGCGTTTCTAGTTTTGTATTTTTTTGGTTAATTTTAGGTGAAATGTGGTTGTTGTCATCGCACAATGTCAGCCCGTCTTTTAGGAAGACGATCTCAAGATTACGTGTGGTTATGTTCTACCGATGGGGTTAACAGTTACATTAGGTAAATCTTTGTTAAAAAGATTACCGATTTGGAATTGTGTTCATGCGGAAATATGTTTTAAATTATTTAATGAATTGTAGTATACATACACTACGTCAAATGGGGCTTCGTGATGTCTATCGATTTGACATGACTGAATGCCGAATTTCGACAATGGAATCAGTTCCCGGGTTTGAAGTTTCAAACAATAACTTTAGTTTAACTGGAGATACAGTATGGATGGGAACTGAAAGTAGAAGGTTAATATTTTTAGTCAAAATCAATAGAATATCGGTTTTTTGATAAAAATATTTTTTTTAAAGAGTATTAGTCTATTCTGGATCGGACGTTGATCATTATCGAGAAGTAGGAACAGCTGTTATGTCTGCTTCAGTTCTTCAAATAAAATATCATTTAAATCAAGTGTATATTGCCTTGGCAAATGGCACGGTGGTTTGCTTTAGAAGAGGTAAATAAGTGTTTGCATGTAAAATAGTTATGGTACTGTATTGTTAATGCTTTATTATAGAAAATTGTGTGTGGCAAATGAAGGATTTTCAAGTAATTACTTTAAGTTCAGAACCTGTTACCTGTTTATTGCCAGTACATAACTCGATTTTTTGTGGTTGTGGAAGAAAAGTTTGGATAATTGATTGTAAAACAAACAAAGTTATTGTATGATTTTAAATTCAGAATTTTAATCAAAATGCATTATAACAAATAATTGTATTTTTTTTTAAAGCATAACCACTCTGTTCAACACGATCATATGGGTAGTGTTTATACGATGGCACATTCAGGAATTGGTCTTTGGTTGAATTTACGTAATACTCCATTGGTTTGCCTTTATCATGCGGAGACATTTCAGCACTTACAAGATGTTAATATTTCGTCGAGCATTAGGCGGATTTTAGCTGGTAATGAATTTATTCCGAAAGTAAATATTGAAATTGTATTAAAAATATATTTATAGAACAAAATCGTCCACATTCACCTCGCAACTATAGCGTGACAGCTTTAACTGCTATATTAGGATTGTTATGGATAGGCACTAACGTTGGTGTTGTACTTTCAATACCGTTGCCTCGTTTGCAAGGATTGCCTATTCTTGGGAGACGGGCTAATTTAGCATATCATGCTAATATTGGCCCAGTTTCAATTATTTTAGATCTGAAATCTCCTTCTCCATTACCACAAATCTCAAACGATAGGTCACAAGATCAAGAGAAGGACAAAATGTTAGCATGTCGAGTTTCAAATTCATTTAAATCGGAATTAGCTGGTAAGTGTTTATCATAACAAACTACAAACATTTTAAAATAAATATATCATCAACTTGATTTTGATCATTTTATGTTGATGCAGATGATGGATTATCACAATTTAATGTTGCGAAGACACTTCCAAGAGGTTGGAAACCGTCTGTTGCTAACATAGGAAACTCTGAATGCAATATTTATGGTTTATACGGAAATCTCATCAATGTTAGAGAAGGAACAGACGACCAAAGCGAAGACGAGTTAAGAAGGAGCGATCCTGATTTGATACCAAGTTTAGTAAGCACTTTGGATAGGCGATTACGACTACATTCTGGAAGGCCTAGATCTCTAGATTTAGCTAATTTGGCTAATCTTGTAAGTGGGAATGATGCTAGTTGTGTTTCTTCAAGTTCGGAAGATGGCGGCTCTATCTCTCTGTCTTATACTGATCTTCCTGCCTGTAATATGACAATTTGTGAACAAATTGTTGAATCTCCAGAAACGAATAACATTGATGAGGAATGTCCAGCTGATAATCATAATTCAAACGAAAGCCCAACTTCTACGGTGGCGATTAACTCTTCCACTACGAAGCGTGAACGAATTAAAACCGGAGTACTCAAAGAGCAACCAGTTCAAAGATCTGTGATGACTTTAATTGGTGGTCGAGGTTATATTGATCTTCGAAAATCTGCTACAAATAAAGAGCAGTCTATTTACTCGTCTTCCACTTCCTCAAGTGCTTACGCTATTTTATGGGAATTGAAAGTGTGATTAAAAATTCCTTACGCACAATTAATTTCTCATTTTTAGTATTTGCAATTATATTGGTTGACATACTTAAATGCGAAAATTTTAAAAGCGTGTTAAATTAATACTTTTAATTTATGAGCTCAGCTATATTATGGCGCAGTTAACCTTAATTTTGTCGGATTTTTGCATTAAAAATACTGGAAATCTGATAAAATTTCGTAAGTTAGAAATGCAATATACGTCATCATTTATTTATAAAATTAACTTTTGTAAAAATTTATCTGTTTGTGACATATTTTTGTTTCTTATAACTAACTCTTTTAGTTTTACTTTTTTGTTATGTTACTTATTATTCATATGATACACGTATAATTGTAATATTGTTTTATTTTTATTGTACACTAATTTAGAGTTAAATGAAAAATTTGTTTTCTTTTATCTAAAGATTCTTTATATTATTTTTAATAATTGCGAAAGGATTATAGCTTAGTATTGGAAAATTACTAAGGCAAGTTTGAACCACAATATTTTTAATAGTTAAGGCGAATTTGCTACGTATTTTTTAGGTTTGTATTTTAAATAGAAGATGATATATTATCAATATATTAAAATTTGGAAAATCGTTTGAAAATTATTTATAAGGAGCATTATAATATTTTTATGGCCCATAGCCCGTTTGTGTATCCTTGGTCGTACCCCCATTGGTCGGTACCATTTCGTTTGGTACCGATTATGTTCCTACACCGCCTGTATGGTTCGTGACGTTGACTGGAATCGATTCCCGGAATTAAACAGTTGGAATCGAAGTAAACGATTTAAGAATCGATAATAGTACCTTTGTGATGTACCTTCACGAGCATCAATGTGTGACATTTTAATCACAATTTTAATGTCAAGAATTTGGAGATTTTTGCAGTTTGCAGGTAATCATAAACATTTTGCGTTACCTAATGAGATAGATTAAGCATTTATAATGTTTATGGCATTGCAAATGCCCTTTATTGATGGACCTTGGTACTATTCGATACCCCGGGAGAACAAGCCTTAAACCTTGTTGGCAGCCATTTTATGCACTAATTCATTTTTTTTTTAATTTGACGGATAAGTTAAATTTTCATTTTTTGCAATTACTTCCTTTTATTTCGCAGACGTTTTTGCAACCAATTTTGGTCAAAAGCGTTAGAATGACCGTATAAAACTTTGTTTGCCTTGAGCTACAGTGATGCTTGAATTAATATGATCTGGGTCTTTCAGTATACAGTAAATATTTGGATTGGATCTGTATATAAGCCTGATTACATTATTTTATAAAATAATTAGAGATACATTGCAATTTTAAGTTGAGACGATTTGTCGCTTTAAATTGTTAATTCATCCAGCACTTATGAAACAATTCGCAAGCTGCGATATATTATAAGTAAACAGCAATTAAGTGCTATTGTTCATATCCAGGTCAAATGTTCAGCATTAGATTAGCAAATCGACAATATTTATTATGCCATGTAATTTCTATTAATATGTAAAATAAAAATATTTGAAAATTGGTTTATTTTGAAACAGTTTAATAGATTTCAAGTAATAGCAATAAATTTCAAGTTTTATGCTTTTTTTTTTAATATTCCGTATTGTCACTGTTAATAAACTTTATTAGCATGTGTTCTCTTAATTTAACAAATTTGTATACGTATTATAACAATAATAATGTGTGGTACCGGTGTTTTCGGTCGTTTTACTGGCCTAGACCAGCTGCATATCGTTTATTAGAAATTTGACAGTGGCATACAGTAAGTAAAAATCATTGGTTTAATAATAAAATGACGAATATTTATTAACAAATTATATATGTTAAGTTAGAAATTGGTTTGAACTAAAGTTAAATATAATAAATTATACAGTATTTGTTGATGCAATAACGTTAAATAAATGAATAGTCGAACACCTGCATATTATTGAACGTTGTTAATGACAAATGTTACTATGCAGGTACAGATTATTTGCTTCTAGAATTTTTGTTACTATGAGATGATTATAATATGTTATTATGAAAGGATTAGAAAGCATTTTTTGGTGATTTGATTTTGTTAAGGTGTAACACAGTTTGATTATACTCCTAGGTTTGATGAAGTACCGTACTGTATGTAATTTCATATTTTGGCAGCTAGGTTTGGAAAACATTACAAATTTGACATATTCTAAGTAGTCTATAGAAGGTCATTGTAATATAATACTTTAGCTGGCGTATTAGTATAGTAACTATAGTATTAGTTTGCATTATTTTAATTATAGAGACGAATTAAAATGTTTTTGTGATTGCTTTGATGGAGATTTATCAAGTTTATAACTTTTTAATTGCAGAGCTTTTATATTTGATATAACGATTGGATTATCGTTGCTACATTGAATTTTTCACGATTAAAACGAATTTGACAGTTCAACAATAATAAAAGGCTGGCCAACACACAAGGAGAAATCAGGGTTGGACCTAGTCATCAGGTATACTATTTATATAATTAACTGGTGTACATTGTTTAATGATTTTGAATGTTTTTGAAAGGCTCGTTTACCTGATTTCAAGGCCAATGTGTCCCCTGATGAGATGCCCGAGGAATGTGAAGCACATGAAAATGTGCAGTGGACACCATTGGTGTCTGATTGTGATCTGATGATGTATCTAAGAGCGGCAAGGTGTCTTTGTATTGATTAACGACAAAATTGCATTTTGGAATCTTGAAAGATTTAATTTGCTATATTAGGAGCATGGCAGCGTTTGCTGGTATGTGTGACGGTGGCTCTGCTGATGATGGATGTATTGCAGCATGCAGAGATGACACTACTCTTAACGCTATGGATACTGTAACAATTCTGTCTTTTAATAGCATTTATTGTAAAATACTGATTATTATCGTTTATTTTAGTTACATAATAGCAATTATGATACTGGAAGAGCGTTACAGGCTCTTGTTAAAAATCCTGTACCGCGAGGAATTGAGAAAAAGTGGACTGAAGACGAACAAGTAGTATTTCTTGAAGAATGAATGGGTTTTTAATCATTAAATGTTATTAAACTTTTAAGAAACGATTTGTAAAGGGGCTACGCCAATATGGAAAAAACTTTTTTAAAATAAGGAAGGAATTGTTACCTCAGAAAGAAACGGTATGCTACAATGCTAAGTATTGGAAAACATTATAATTTTAATCAAAACGGTTATATATAACTAGAGTGAACTTGTTGAGTTTTATTATTTATGGAAAAAGACGCCTGCTGCTGTCAGCAATCGTCCTCATCGCCGACATCGTCGTCAAACCATATTAAGAAAGATTAGAGGAGGAGCGCGTTCTAATCGTGTACAATCTAATGAATATGGTGCTTTTAAACGTTAGTTTGAAGAATTTTTATTGGCATTTTCTAACTTTGTTTAATAAAGTAACTGATATTGTTTTATTCGGTAGCGGTGGATGCTAGTTCGGCCAGCGAAGAGGAGAACGAATCTGATGATTCTGATTCTCGTGATTTGAATGGCTACTACTGTCAACATTGTTCTACGACAAGTATTTTGTTTGTTTGTTGTGGTTTTCCTAATTTTGGCATTTTCAATTTTTAGCATCAAATAAATGGCACCCAGTTGGCAAAGAGGGCGCTATTCTTTGTTCGGAGTGTTGCGTGTTTTACAAAAATGGTGAACTTCGACCATTAACAGATGAACCATCTTCATTTTTATTTAAACCTGTGAAAGAAGACGAAACATCCCAAGGGGAAACTAAACAAGGTGTACGTACTCGCCGCAATAAAGAAGGGGTGAGATTATCTGTTTATTTTTATTAAAAGTTATTTGCGACATGCATGTTTTTAACATTTTGCAATATAATTATTAATAGACGGCTGATGCAAAATTTGGAACTAATTGCAATCCTTCAAGTCGAACTGCAACACCTGAAATAGCCGATAGCCCAGTTAGTGGTGCAACTATCGGCGTCCAATTGAACAAAGGAAGAAAATCTCCAAGTACATGGAGTACTTGCAGCACTAGTAGTACTGACAGATTAGAATCTGGGAATAAAGTACTTAGTTTTTTTTGAAGTGTTTTACAATATATGTAATTAATTTTGTTATAATAGAAATCTGAGTTGGAAATTAATTCACAAACTCGAAAAAGAGTTCCTGATGATCAAGTATTAGAAACTGAGACTGAAAACGAAAATAAAACTAAGAAAGTAAAAATTGAGGTATTGTAAATGCATGAATTAAAACATATTTTTGAACATGTTTAACCTGAAATGAAATTTTTAGGATCGCAGCGGAAGCCCCACAGAATCGGTCATGTCTGAAAGTGGCAGTTTATCAAATGAAGAAAATGGACATGATGGCGATAATGAACAAGATGGTCCTAGTTTTCCATCTTCTCCTAGTGTTAGAAGTCCAAGTCCTTTAGATAATGAAAATATTAAAACAAAAATTGTTGCGAGTTCTATGCCTATTTCGGGAATTCCGTCAGTTCAAATTCCAAATCCTATAGCTCCGATTGAACAGCAATTATCACAAACGCAAATTAAGCATAATCCTAGTTCGCCTCCGCTACAATCAATTGCACCTCCTCCTTTGATTTCTACTCCCTGTGGCCCGTCATCCTTAGCGATAAGGCCGGAGATGCCAACTTTAGTAAAGCAAGAGATTATTTTACCCGAAGATCAACCGATGAGAATTGCTTCTCCATGTCGCTCTCCTTCTCCTACAGTGCCTGTTCCACCGTTAAATGCAGTACCAACATCAGATCAGACAAAACATCAAGAGGAATCTCTAGATCTTATAAGACGTTCTCCATATCCACCAATAATTCAAGCTTCTGCTTCTCCAATGTTACAAATGTCATCACATCCTTGCAGTCCATCGCCTGCTCATCAACAACCACCTCATTCCTCAATGTCACTGTCTCAACCGGCAAGAATTTCTTCTCCAATATCATATAACAAACATTTAGCTATTATTCCAGGGATGCTACATTGTTCTTCTTCTTCGTCAATTTCACCACATTCTATTCATAATTATCCCCCTCCACTGCCGCATCAATTAACGATGCATCAACCATCTCAATTTGTTTCACCTGGCAGATTCAATCCGATGGAACCACCTCCTCCAGCGCATTCGATTTCTCACCAACATTTGGGACATTATCCATTATTACGACCAGCTATACCTGATTTACATGTTTCTCCTTCTGCTCGGTCTCCATCTGGTCGGATGTCGCCTATGATGTCACCATCATTTAATTCTTCAGTTCATTCTTTAAGAAGACCTGTACCGCCTATTTCTTTACCTGTAGAAGCTACTGAATTTGAGGTAGATGAAGATGAAGAACCTGTCGTATCTACAAGAGCGCCTAGTCCAGAACCTAGAGTTGATGACTCTGAATGCCATCGGAGCCAATCGGCTATGTAAATATAATTCTAAAACATATTATAATAGCTGAAATACCCGTGCTTGCTACGGGTGTGACAGTGCTTGTTCCTGCTCGCTTTGCCCGTTCCTGTACGCTTATTTCATTTTAATCTGGATTTTTCAACTTATACTGAACAGATTTTAATAAAAAGATAGGGAAATCCTAAGGTGGGAAATTTAATATATTTGTGCCAAGTTTGAAGGAATTCAACCAAGCAATTTAGATTTCAAACACAAACAAACGACGTTTCATTTATATATAATATGGATTACTTAAAATAAAATTTTGTGTTCTAATAATCTTTTTAAACTTATTTATATTAGGTTTTTACGTCATTGGAATCGGGGCGAATGCAGTTCTTGTACTCGAACTGACCTCACATTTAAACCAGTTCCTGGATCGAAGCTTGCTGTCAAACGTGAAGAGAAATTACGCAAGCAAGCAGAGAAAGAAAGAGAGGAACGAGAACGAGCTGAAGCGGTAATCTGGTGGCTTTATTTATATTTTTAAAATTTATTTTCTATTTTATAATGCTTAGAAGACAATGTGCACACCTGAAATTAAGAATTCTTCTGAGCCTAAAAATGGACAGCACAGTGTAGGAATGGAATCTCCTATGCGACATCCAAGTCCGTATGAAAGGTGTACTCCCAGAGGCTATGCTGCTCATGATACTCCAGCTTTAAGGCAACTAAGTGAATATGCTCGCCCTCACACAGCGTTTTCTCCCAACATGCCTAGGTCGATGCCGCCTGGCATGCAATTGCCTCCTCATGGAATAGATCCAATGCTTCATTATCAACTTTCTGCAGCTGGATTATATCCTCCTGGAGCGAGAGAAAGGTTTGTTTTATATGAATATTGTAGCGCATTTTGCAGAAGCTTTTGTTAGTTCATGGTATTCATTTGAAAGAATTTGTTGTTAAAATCCATGTCGAATTATTGAATTCGCATTTGTTTAAAAAACAGAATTGAGTATGAGTTCGAAAGAGAAAAACGTGAGCAAGAAATTCGTGAGAGAGAACTTAGGGAACGAATGATACATGACAAGTTAAAAGAACTTGAAATGAAACCCGCTCTTGCTAGGCTTCCACCTGGGGCAGGACCGTTGGAATCCCATTGGTTGGATATGCATCGGCGCTTTGCAACAATGCCTGGTGGGCAAGTTGTTGCTGGTATGCCTCCAGGTCCATACGCTATATACGCTCATGGCGGTCAGATTCCCGGAGGTTTATTAGAAAGAGAGAGAATGGAACGTTTAGGACTTGCACCACATGTAGCTCCATCAGATGGTACCTACTCGGGCTCCGTTGAACGTTTATCAGCTGAACGACTTCATGCAGAGCGAATGGCATTAACAGCAGATCCTTTATTACGTTTTCAAATGGCTGGTACGTTCATGATCGAGATTTCCATTTTACGTTTTAATTAATATGGTTTTATATTTTTAGGTATGGCACCACCGCCAGGCCATATGATGGCTTCAGGACCAGGAGGGCCACAACAAGGAACAATCGATGGGCATCAGCTTCTTCAAGTGTATCCACGACCTGGAATGTTACCTAGAGAAGCGGCAATGCTCCATCCTTCTGCAGCAGCTATATTGGGAAGACAGTATGAAGATCAATTGGCACATCAAGTGAGAAAATTAGGCTAAATTTTTAAAAGAAATAATTTCTTTAAAAGAATTAATTTCTTAATCTTTATTGAGGATTTCATTCATTTAATTTAGCATTTCGATTTTAAATATGAATTTTAAACATTTAAATTTCTGTTCTCTAAATAAAGAATTATTGTTATTGTTAATAACATTATAGCTATCTGCCCATGCTCAGGAACAATTTCATCGACAAATGGTGCTAGAACGAGAACGATACCCCCCTCCAGGCGCTCAACTGCATCCTACGATGCTGGCTCAGCACGAAGAATATTTAAGGTTTTATAATTTATTTTAAATTTAAAATTAATTGTAACATCGTATGAGTTATGCGTAATAGACAACAGCAACAGCGAGATAGGGAAATGAAAATTCGAACTCTGGAAGAAGCTGCGAGAGGAGGACGTCCTTACGATCACATGCAGCCTGGGGAAAAACGATGATCTCGTGTCGCATAAAGTTCATAGAAGACGAATGGTACTATTGCGATTTTGTAATGTAAATATAAAATCCGTTAGTGCAAATGGTGATGTTATAATGTTTTAACGTAATTGTAAATAGATTTTAAGTTCACTAAAACTATTCAAATCGATGAAAATTTAGAAGCACAAATTATTTTTTCAAGATATTGCAATGCACTAGAACGTATAGTTCAACTGTACCTAGTTGAATTATTGATGTCAATATATTATTATAATCAATGTATAGCAACTTTACATGTTATTTGCAGTGCGACTGCAATAAAATGCTTTTATGTTTAGAAGAATATTTCAAGCTGTAGACAAAGGTTTTAGCTATAACATTTACATTTATCCTCCTTCATTAATTAGCTTTTTACAAAAATTAGAAGATGTTCACATTTCTCTAGTCAGGGTGTATTTTTGTCATGAGCTGACCACATAAGCTCAACAAAATATCATTGAAGGGAATCTTTTTCTCATAAGCCTTTACTACATTTTGGCAATGCAATTGTAATACATTATTGCAAATTGTGACTACACCAACTGGTATATTTTTTCCAACTAGAAAATTTTTTTTTAGTAAATCGAAAAGATTTGAAAGCATTAACTTGAATTTCATTGAGGGTAAATAAAAGGCTAAAATTAACTTTAAAATAAAAATAGCTATTAAAACAAGTTGACATGATTAATTTTAAAAGTTTCAGTATAACTTACCAGTCAGTGTAATAAAAGGATGCCTTAATACTGTATGTTAATTTTTTTACATGTTTTAGATTACAAGTACAACTAATTTTTTCAGTTATTTAAATGAAAAATGTTTTAAAGCCATTTGCTTGTAACAATGTATTTATTTATATACATGGTATAAAATACATTTAAGCAAAAATAAGTCTTTATTTTATTGAGACGTATAATGTCGTTCTTATCAAAATAAGTTGTATGGTATTATTAATTTATTGTCATGAGTGCTGAGTTCCAACGGTTGTGAGACTTTAGCATGGTTTCTTATAATTTTAAGTTCACACAGAATAATTTTTTTAACGGGTCAATCAATGAAACTAGTTCCGCGTTTCGGTGGCGCTAGGGTGCGTTCACACGGGTGACTTTTTGTCACGTGACAAAAATTGCGATCCGTAAATTATATTGAAGTCAATGGAGCGGTACACACGAAGCGACGTGACAGCTCCATTGACTTCAAAACAATTCACGGACCACGACGAAAGGTCCCCAACTATTAGGGTATAGCAAAAGGCTCTGTTACGATGGTCAGTATACCCTTTGTCGTACACTAATTGCCCAATATGCATGGTGATTGGTGAACAATTTTTAACTTGACCTTGCATCAGATACTGTACGTCATGAATCTCAGCTGTTGAGCGATTTTCTGTTAGCAGGGGTCTCTAAATTAATAACCTCTGTCGAAATTACCAAAACCACTCTCCCCCCCCACCTTTTTTCCATAATCAAGTCACCACAAACAGGCACACTGTAAAGTAGGTCACTAAAAGAGGTACAGTGTTACCAAGCAATGTCATCTTTGATGTTACTTCTTTGTCGTGGGTATTTTTGTAGTGACTTAATACATGTATGGAAGAAGTCTGTATCATTCTGCAAATTCGCAAATCCCATGTTTATCTCTTTAGGTGCCCTTAAAGTGATTGTTATAATTTCATTTTTTTTAAACATTATTATTTTTTATATGATTTTCAGAAATGAAAAACGTAATTCGCGTGTTTTGTCAAAGATCGTTCCACTCAAGCAGAGTGTTTAGTAATGTAAAAAGTGAAAAGAGTGTATTGGCACGGTTAAGGGGCAAGACCGGCTATACAATTTCTAATTGTAAAAAAGCTCTAGTTTTACATAATGATGATTATGAAAAGGTATTTTTCTTCTATTTTAATCATTATGTCGGTAAACAAAAGATAATAATTATTTGATTAAAGGCCTTAGAATGGCTAAACGAGCAAGCGCAAAAAGAAGGCTGGGATAAGGCTGGTAAATTACTCGGTCGAAAAACTGCCCAGGGTCTAGTTGGACTATTATCGACAGAAAATGCGGCCACACTTATAGAAGTAATTTGTACTTTTTGTTCTTTTTTTTAACAGCTTTAGTAATAACTTAATCAATGGTGTATATTCTTATAGCTCAATTGTGAAACTGATTTTGTGGCAAGAAATAAAGAATTCAAAAACTTGGCAGCTACAGTTGCTCGTGCTTGTCATTCATTCAACGTTAATCAATTTCCTCAATCGTTTGTCAACTTTACTAAGGTAGATATGTTTGGATGTAATTTACGAGTTAACAATATAATGAGCATAAATGAGGTACTGTAAATAGCCAAATCGAAAGAATATTATCTGGTTTAATAACCAGAACCTTACTTGCATTTTGCCATTAATTTTATAATTGCAAAATACTGTGAACAGTTTTTAAAACCTTAAATATTGCTATTATTATATTACATTTTAAATTATATATATTATACTCATTAATTTTGGATACTTTTATGTCTGTAGATTACTGATAATCGTGATCAACTTTTATCTGCAACTCTGTTCGAGGATCAAACTGTCAGTTCAAAAACTTTATTAGATCTAATTGCTTTGAAAATTGGTATATTAGGAGAAAATATGACCCTAACTAGGGCTTTGAGTATAAAAGTCGCAGATGGAATTAAAATTGGTTGCTATACTCATCCTATTCCAAGCGACCTAGTCGATAAACCAGATAATTTTTTATTTGGTAAATATGGAGCCGTCGTTCTGTTTAAACAATCGGATGAATCGTTAACTAATCTTACTCCGCAACAATGTGGAAGACAATTAGCGCAACATGTTATTGGTTGGTTTATTATTTTTGACAGTTGCCGATAGCGTAATAATCTCAACAAATGTTTTTAATATTAGGTATGAAACCTCAAAATATTGGATCTCCATACGTGCCGGCTGTCGATAAAACGGAAGATGTCGAAATTCCCATTACTGAACAAACCATCGATAGTGAAAATGACGAATTCGCTCCTACTTCACCTGCTAAAATTGATGATGCTCGGATGCTGTATCAAGAATTTTTATCGGACTCAACCATAACCGTCGGTGACTACGCTTTCCAAAATGGTATCGAAATTCTGGATTTTGTTCGTTTTGAATGCGGGGAGACAGCATCATAACTATCAAAGGTAAGCTTTTCATTTTTTTTTCCTTGTGCGAGCTAATGTGCATATTAGTCAGATTAAGTAACCCTCTAGTTGATTTATACATTTTTAATTAATTTATGTTATACAATAGTAACTCGTAATTTTGATTTTTGTCTTTGGTTAATGCTGTCCCATCTGGGCTTACCCAACTCAAGTATCTAGGGGCAGAGGGAAATCCAGAGAACCTTTAAAGGTCAAAATGTACTTCTTGTGTAGATACTTTTAAATCCGATACAAAAAATGAGCGAACATTTTTACATACAACTTATAAATACAATTTAACCAGTTGTATTCTAGACTCTAGAACTTAGATCTCTATCATAGATCAATATTATTAAATTACAAATTGCTTTTGCGAAATTGCATGCAGTAGTTTTAACTATTTTTTCAAGTCATCTCCTGGGGAAAATATACAAAAATAGACAAAAGTTTCCCACGGCCTAGGCCATGGTTCGCCCCTGATGATGATAGTACTAATTCCTTTCTAGGGTCGATGGCGTTTGATGAAAAGTATTTACTGTTGTATAAGAAATGAAGGATTTGGCAGGCAAAACACTTTCCGCCCTTTGATATGTGTTAATTTAACGCATTTTAAGAGTATGTAAGGCTTTGTAAAACTACTTTTAAAGTAGAGGAAATTATGTATTGTCTAAAACTACAGTGGTCTTCAAAGTAGAGTACAATCATGTACACAAATACATGGGGATACGACAAATTTCCCTTCAAATTCCCCGCATACATAATAATGCGAACAGGACACACATACAATACAGTAATTATTATAAGTTGTACGTCTTATAATATTTATTATGGGATGTGCAACTTATTATTATTTTAGTTTTAGGGATACGCGATCAAAAAAGTTTGCAGTTGACTTGTCTAAAACAATGTTTCCTAAATGGGAGCGCGGGAAAAAAATTTGGAAATGGACGTGGTGTCCAAAATTAAGAAAATTTAGTACATTTTTTTCTCTAATAATTAAGGGTACCATTTGTTGTAGTGGGTGGCCAATGGGAAAATTTTCTAATATTTGAAAATTTGTGATTCTTTAGCTGTCAGTGCTTTTCATTACTATACTGTAATGCGCCATTCCTTCCAATATTGGCAATTGCCTGCCATATGTTGCTTTGCCGTGGCCCAAAACGTTTTAATATTTTCAACCTCTTCTCTCTGACAGTCTTGAAGAAAAGGACTGAGTGTGCCAGGGGGTAGCCAAGTAAAAAATTGAGCTAGCCAGAAAAAGTTGGGGACAGTTGGTATTGAATACGTACGTTCATTGAAAAAATAATTTGAAACATTACCACAAGCATTTTATTGGTAACCAAGTTAAATCTCGTACAACTTAACACATTGTCATTATATCCGATTATTGTTGACTAGTAATAATTATAAATTGTTTGTCTTAGAACATCTGGAAAATTTGTTACACAAGTTAAAAGAACTTTAGTTTCTATATTTCGGTAGTTTGATAGCACACATTTTTCTTATTTTGTTTCCTTGCATGGTACAATATAAACACTGTTAAATGTGGCATTTGACAGAATATTTTCAAACAAATCATTCAAAGTGCACTTAATTTATAATATGGCAAGTTCGCATTGGCAAAACCGTTTCATTACACAATATTCTATGATTTATAAGGGCATGATATAACAAATAAATGTAGGCAATAAATTTACACCTACACTAATTTCTTATTTTAAAATCTTATTTGCTTAAATGTAAATACTGTATTTAACATAAATGTCGTAGTTTACCAATGCTCGCAAATTTTAATTGAAATATTTATTGAAATAATTATTAGTATCAGGTAGTTTACTAATGTCTTGTATGCCCACGCTTACCTTGACTTACAATTCAGCGACTTATTTATTATGATTAAAAAGTCTATTAAAGAATGAAAACGGGAAAATAATTTTAATAAAAATAGAATTAGTATTGAATTGTAACTGTGAATAACTTGTAACTGTCGAGTCTTTGTCCTTATATCACAGCCAATTCTGATATAAAATAACATTTTTTTAACGAGTATTGAATCAACAATAATAAATTTTACAATTTATTTAACTATATAATATAAATATCCAAAATGTAAACCGTCAATAACTGGGTACTGTTATGGCACATATCACAGACAAAACGAAGCCATGGTTTTAAGACTTTCTAATCCATACACCAATTAATTGAATTATAATATTGATAAAATATCATCTATTTTGACAATATCTAATTATTTGAAGAACACAACGAGTTTTATGTCTTTAAACGATCTGTTTTTGGTTTGTTAAGTTTGCTAAAGACCATAAAAGTCGATTCACGCAAAATATGTCCTATTAATAAATGATTTTTACCCATTAAAATAATTCGTAGTTCGAATTGCCGGAATCTTAAATGTTTAATACGTTAGAATTTGAAAGTCTTGTTCGCTGTTTTGGTTAGACTTAACTTGACGTACTATTGGTTTTAAAACTCGTGTTCTCCACTCAGATCACATAATTCAAAACTTTTAAGTTCACTTTTGTAATCACATAGTTTTGGCGTTAATTAATGACGCCTAAATCCCTGTGGGGTGAATTGAACTCTGTGGTAATATCCAGAATTCACAATTTGTTGAATTTCAAAATTCAGCGAAAATGAGCGACCTACGTTGTAAATTTATTACTTAATCAGTTAAATGTTCAGTAATTCTTGATGAGCTGCCGTTTTTTTATCGGGACTTTACCGGTTAATGCAGGACGATTTTGAGTTTATTTACAAGTGCAGTAGTAAACATTTTTCACATTTTTTTTATGCTGGGTTTCATTGACCAGATACTATCGTCTTTCTTCTGTCGTCTACTCATTGCATTGCATGCTATTATTTCTGGCTTGGTTCTTTGGCTGCATTTCCATAGCCATTTTCGATTGTCCTTCTTCCACTTTGTGGCGTACCAATAACTGTTAAAACAAAAAAGAAAATACGATTTAATTTTAAAACTAAAATTACTAAGATGTACAAAACAGAACTAATTACGAAATCTTAAATAAAGAAGTTAAATGTTTAAATAATTGTACAGTAATTGTATTTTGAAGTATTTGCTTCAAATGCTTTTAAAAGGGGATCTGCATAAAAATGATTTTATCATATTTATGTTAATTTCTTTCTGGGGAATAAAAGAACTTTTAATATTAATGTTTGAATCATTTTTTTGCTTTAAAAGTTTAAATGGTATCACGTATTTTTTTTTTGCCATAATTTAATTTTGGACATTTAAAATATTCTACCTTTCTTCAAAGACGCTATTTGTTTTCGGGTCTAGTTCTATATCGTCCATATTAATTGAAGAAATTTGTAGTTTATGTAGTAAGGAATGTTTTTCATACGTTTGTTTGTTTTCGCTTCTAATTTCATTTATTTTTTCTTGTCTATCAATTTTAAGTTTATCTTTATTTTGATCATTAGTTGCTTCGCTTCCAGATTCGCGTTTTAGTCGCTTTGGTAAAGATTGTTCACAAGTAGCTGTGTCTATGCTCATGTTCAATGCACTCGCACTATCATTTTGTGAAATATTGGGGATATTGGGGATTGCCGTGTCAATATCACTTATAGTTTTTATAGTTTCGCTTTGATAAGATGAAAGTTTCTTTGGGGAGGAATCTTTTGCAATACGGCATATATGATCTTTCGATAAATTTACGGATGGACTAGGGCATTCGTTGACACAAGTAGTTATCTTAGGCACCGAATCATTATACGGTTTAAATGGCAGGCTGCAGACATCGAAACCAAATTCTAAAGCGTATGTTCCCAATGGTAGAATAGGTGTTTCATTACAAGACAAGGCACGCCTAAGGCACGGATATTTATCTTCATCTTTATTTTGAATACTGACATCTCTATTGTTCTTAAAGTTTGTGCAAGAGCGCAATGCGGATGATGTGGAACTCGATTCGAATTTTGAACTGGAATCACTCGTAACAGTAGCCGATTGATTATTGTTACTGCATGATAACTTGCGATCTATTACAATGGGGAAAGTATGTGTCGAAGTGAATGATTCTAATGCAGGAGTAATAGAAACTTTTGAATTCTTTTTTAACTTGTTGGAGTTCATGGTTGATTCTAAGATAGCATGTTGAGAGGCTGTGAAAGACAGATCACAATAATTGTGGCAAATGTCTGGAGTTTTATTCGGGCTGTTGAGACGTGATGGAGATATATTGGGAGATGTTGCTGAGGAACTCATTTCAGCATGCCTCAGAAAAGGTCGAAATGTTGATTCGCTGCCGGGCAATAACTGGGAATCTGAAACATAAATTAATTGAATTCAGTCAATGTTGTTTCAGGAGCAATTAAGATCAATAATAATTAAAAAAAAATGTTTTTGAAGTACATGTAAAAAGTTTTGAAACTAATTTCATTTTGAAAAAAATTTAAATTGATATTAGTAATATAACTATTTTTATTCTAGACAAGTTTTCTTAATGTTATTATAAAAGAAGAACATGGTGTAAAGGAATATAAAAATTAATTTTGGTTCTAGAATGAATTCTGAGAGACTAATGTTGTACACGGAATTGTAAAATTAAGCCCGTTAGATTTTTAAATTGAATTACGGTAATGCATTAGACAAAAAAAAAAAAAAAATTTGTAAAGGTAATACGTTATATATTTTTTCTCTTTCCAAATTATGTTCATTAACAAATTTTGTTGAAGCCAGTTGTTAAAAGTTAAACTAAAATTTAGTAAATCGCAGTTTCGGATTACACTATTTACTATAACTTTGGTAAAGCGATTTTCCTTTAAAATGAAGATTTCATAATAATGTATTACAAGATACGTAAACAGCATACAGACCACATATATAGTTAACGATTCCATCGAGTACTTCATATATTTCTAACTCCATTTTTTATAGCGAAAGATAACGAAAATTATACATTAGTATTCTTGTTATTTTTTTTTTTTTTAATTATAAAAGGATTAAGTTAACTGAAAAGTTTGCTGAAACAGATTTTTACTTGTGACATGTTATCAAGATGAAGTCTTAAATGATAATTTTGAAATCGCGTCACACGCTAACGTTTAATGATTCCGTTTCTTCGCCTCTCGTAAACTTCCTAGTTCATCAATTACATCACAAGATCGTAGTTCGTAATTGTATCAGTAACATTGCCCTTTGATTTTTATTATCGATCCGTTAATGCTGAAGGATGAAATTACACATTTTTCATCAATCTTTTATCGAAACATTAACGATTTTGATGCAAATCGTCCTATTCCATTCTTTAAAAATAACGCAACTAAATATCTTATCCTGTTTACATTTCTTTCTACATTGAAAAAAAAAAAAAAAAAAATACTTGAAAATTTAATAAAATAATTTGTGTTAAGTTTATAGCTAAATTCGTTAGTTTTTAATTTACCTTCGGTCGACCAACTGTATAATAATTATAGCATCCCTTAAGCTTATATTTATAAACTTTACATTCTTGACAAACTTTATTAAAAAGAAAAAACTTAAACCATTCAAGATTTCGCTTATTGTACATTATATAACTATTGGTATTGGTATTATAAATACTAATACGAACTAATATTAATATTATATGGGCCTAGTAGGTGTTAGTTGTAAAATTGAGTTGTGTTTAATTTGATTTAACCAGAAGACCCAATTGTTGATAAAAAGTGCTGCAAAACACTTCCCTATTTACTTGTTTTTTTTACTCACAAAATCAATACATTTACCTTGAAAATTCCACCTTCAGAATTATATAGTTTATTTACTAACATATTAAGCGATCTCACTGCAAGTATACCGGTACCGTAAACTTTAGTTTTTTCTACAGTCAAAAAAGTACTTTTGCCTGTCTTCTGTCACTACATTTTGATTATCTAAAAAATGTTTATTCTTAACGCATCTGTCATTGACTACTGTAGTGGCACTTACTTATTGGAACGTTAGCGATTAAAGTAACTCTTGCAGAAAATTCATTATACAGTAAAGCCATTGGGAGCCAGTGCAAATTGTTTTGTAGACAGAAGACAACAAATGTCATAATAATGCCACGCTTAGTATTAAATTTTAATGGAAGGAAGGTGAGGGGGGCTTATAATATGGCTGAGCAGTTTAATGCTCTTGTACTGAACATAGCAAATCAGTTTTTTTTTTAAAAAAAAATTTAAATATCATAGTGATTACAGGTATTTTCATTTTAAACTATCATAAATGTAGCTGCCGCAGTAAAATGACTTCACTGGTTTGCTTCTTGGAGGAGTTAATTAGACGTGTATTACAATGTTGCTCAAATTTCGTTAGTTTTTTTTTTCTTTTCCTATTGTTTTCATGCATCGAATATTTACCAAATCGCATTTAAAAAAAATAACTATGCAAGGGGTGTAATTTATTCGGTAAACCCTTATTCTCTGATGCACTTCTGGACACTAAATTCACTAACAAGAGTAACATTCTGGCCATTGAAGGCTCTCTCTTTAGTCTCCGCTATCCTTAATTAAATATCTGGAGATTTCGTTCCCTCAGAGAGGGACAGCAAAAAAAAAAAACATCAAATCTGAATCATATGTTTATAGGCGACAAATTAATGGTAGCTATGCTATTTGGAATATTAATTTTTCAAATGTAGATGTCGATTATTCGGTACCAAAAAAATAATTTGTGCTGAGTAACTAACAATGTCTCGGTCGACTTGAAATTGACATTTGTCTGTTTTAAGTTTTCTGGCGATCAAACCGGTCAAATACCTGTTTCATAGAAAGCTACCGTATCTTTATGTAACCAAACCATTTTTATTTTTTTTATTTTTGAAAGAACTTTCAAATGGGTTGTTTATAAATATTAAACAATTCATCTTGAACTTGAGAAACAATTGCTTACTTAGTTTATTTAATTAGGCGAAAATATTAATCAACTTTTTTAAAAAATATTTTGCTTGTTGATTTCAATGTAATTTAGTTCAATTGAGTCGATTTATTTATTTGCCTAACGTTCAGAATAAATGCATCTAAGCGAAACAGTCGATTTTATTAATTCTTTTCACCTACTGGAATTGATAATATTATGCAATTTATTTTATATCGCAAACATTTTTAATTCGAGGAAAAATTTATTTGTGCATTTTTAAAAAGTCACAGTATTTAAGTATTAGGATTATCATAATTTAAAATATAATTGCACTTACTTTAGAAATGATAGTTGACTGATGAAAATGTTCTTTTACAATAATAATAATTGTGGCAACAAACATTTTCCAAATGAAAATTTAATGTCCAGACGGTTGCAAGTTTACGATTTTAAAATTTGGTAATTCCTCGCAAAATTGTAAGAAATAATCCTCTTTAAAATTCGATTTCTTTCTTCGCGATTAAAATAAAAAACAAGGAATTACCGAAAATAATAATTTTCAAGTTAAAAAGTAGAATGTTATCATCCATAGGGATATACATGTCGCCTGTCCTAGATTTTTTGTAGACTTCACTTTCACTCAAACGACCGTATACTTGCATTTGAAAATATTACCAGTATACACGTCTGCATTTGGGTTACCTTTTTTTATCCACTTCTTTATAAGTGTGAACATAGCTCGCTAAATTTTGAAAAAAAAAAAATTTTGTTTTTTTTTTTCACATTTTTAGAAGCACTGTAATATCCCGGCTAGATACTGTAATATTTTCCCGATTCAAAATAATCTTGAGCACACCATAGTTCTAATTAATATATTTTTTTTTGAAAATAACGGATTAAATTTTAAGGATTAATAAAAGTGAGTTTGATAAGTTGAAACTAGCAATTAGATCGCGCAGCACTAGTAAACAAGGAAACGTATCTGAACCCTTTAGGTACCGAACAAGAGATTTTGAGGTCATTGACCTCCTTCGCTCAATGTGTAGTCTGTCGGAGACCGGCGTTAGCTAAAGCAAAAACCTCACGTGACCTTCGAAAGCTTACGAAACGTCATAGACATGACGTAACGTCTTTTAAGGAGTTTATTGCACTCACGCTTGCGCAGTAGAGTAAGAATTTAGTACAATCATGCAGTAGCAGGATTCGAAAATCTCAACATCGAAATGAAATAACTTGTACTGTTTGATTTTACCAATTTCACGTAATTTTATTAATAATATTTAAAAAAAAATAATAAAATAAATAATTATTGTTGAACTACAGTGTAATGTGCATTTCATTCCTTTTTTGAAGTTGAAATTTCATGCAACTTTCAAAAATCGCAGCTTTCATCTGAAAATTATTAAATTTCGATTTCTTGAATAAAAGCATAATTTTTACACACAAAAATTAATTTTTACATCATTAGACAAGAATGCTTACCACTTTTTTCCAAACGTTTACCCGACCACGATTTTTCTAATCCTTTAACAAAGTCTTTAAAAACTTCGATGCTTTGATTCATACTTGTTTTTTTAAAATCTATGAGAAAAGTTACGTTTAATTATAATTCAGTGTGCTATTGTAATTTACTATTTCAAAAATTGTTGTTGACAATAACCTTTAATTTTTTTAATTTCAGAACTATCCGTATCCATAATGGTTTCCTTGAGAGTTGCATCGTGAATGTTGATTTCGTCAATCAGTTGTCTAGTTGGATTAAGTAGTATCATTAAAATAAAATTGATAAACAAAATTGATTATTCATTTTGGAAATAATAATTTTTAATTACCCAATTGTGGGAACTGAAAATGGATTGAAAGTGGCAAGATGATCAATATCAATAGGCACACAAACGCGGCCAGTTTTAGGATGAACGCAGAAAGGGCTTTTTAATAAATGGTTTAATCCTTTTGAAACATTAACATCGAGTCTCGGATAACAAAAGTACAGTTTAATCCCTTTAAGAGCATTAGCTAAAAGTGCTCCATTCGCCTAAATTACAAGAAAATGAAATTGAGAAACGTAAGTTTATAAATAATATAGATTACCCCATTTTCTGCTGAAGAAATAGCATTTTCAATTGCTTTCCATCGATCTGACGAATTACTATAATTCTCCATCTCTTTTTCTAATGTAGTACACAAGGATTCGTCAGGAATTAAACTGATGACTTTCATCCATCGCTCTGCATCTTTTAAAAAGTCTTGGTCAACAACGTGAAGACTATAAAAATACTTCTCGATAGTTTCAATAGCTTTCCTGCAATAATTAAAATTTTTATAAACTAAAAATACATTTACAAACAAAAATTACTCAATGGATGGATGATCTAAATCGTTGAATTGCATTTTTTTGCGATTATTTAAGTTGCTGGTAACAACTGTCAAATATTGGACAATTGATGAACGTCCGCGCGGAGTAAGTTGTCGTGCCAACTCGTCAGCAACCCAGCAATGAATTCCTCGCCGCCCCGAGTACACCCATAAAAGATGTTGAAATCCAAAATCCTCTAACAATTATAATAGTTTACAGTTCAAAATGAATGATGGACTTAAAAAGCATCGTGACGCACCCCTGAGACATTTGTCTATTATTTGCATCGCAATTGTCATAAAGGTCCAACATTTTTTACAAATATCGGCGCCGTTGCAGCAATATCGGATGTCGTCATAATCTGTCATGTCAATATCAAAAACAAGCTCTCTCTCCAGAGGTTTGAACGATGTATTCGTGTTGTGATCTTTTGGCTTGGTAAGTATAGTAAGTAAGTACAGAATTATCATTTAATAAATTATGAGAATGTAGCATACCTTAGAATTAAATACTGCTCCAATATCGATCTTACTTGGGCATTTATCCTGAATTTCTTTCGCAAAATCTGCACAAGTCAAATACGAACGATAGCGAAGGTAAATGTCCTCATCCAAAGTTAAAGAAAATTCCCGGTTGGCAAAATAATATTTTTTCACTGCAGTTAAATAATAATGAATACCGGTAATAAAAAAAAAGGTGCAGGAAATACGGATAATAATGCATACATACAGTTTCCATAACTGAGCCAACGATAGAACAAATTATAAGGAAATAACCGTTTATAATATATCGGCAAGAAATCTTTAAAAGAATCATCAGTATAATTTGAGCTCATTATATAATATTACGCTCTTTTGCAAAAAATATAATGCAAAACAAGTATAAATATCGAGACAACCAAAATTATCAGTTTACAGGGAACAGCTGATAAATTCTCGTGATGCGCGGGAAAACTAACAACAAATGCGCGGGAAATAGTAGTTTTACAAATGGACGCTAGGTTCGCTACGAGTAAATTAACCGGAAAGTCTTAAAAGTTGAAATGAAGAGCATCACATCGCACAAAAGGCAACATGTGATTAAACGGAGAGAAGTGAACTGTTTACCGGCAATGTAGTGATCGAATTTGGTTCTTTTGAGCTGATTAATAAGTAATAATTAATTTTATTTTGAAAAAAAGCTTATTAATATTATTTTGTTAAATAGATACGCTTAGAAAAAAGAGTTGATTCTTGTAAGCGGCTTATACAGAAAATTAATGGCTGACAGACGTAGACGTCGCAAAGAAACTGGAGATTCCGATGATGTAACCGAAAGTTCAGAAGACGAAACTGTTGAGGAAAAACCTAAAGAAAATGTAAAAATATTAAAATAAAAACTATCAAGTTTTTATTCTTGATTAGTAAAATATGTTTTAAAATAATTTAATCTGCTGTTTTCAGTCTTGATTGTTTACAATTATTTTTGATGTGTCTTACAAAGCAATGCAAAATAATTGACAATTTTTTATGGTTTTTGTCTTTTAGATCGAGTTAACTGAGCGAATCCCAGATAAAGGTAATTAAATTTAAGATTGCTGGATATATTGGCTTCGTGTTATTAGCGTGAACCTATTAATAGTGCTCTAATACGGGCCCTACCGTAGTTAGTTTGTCTTTGCCTTAATAATGTAATTTCTACCGGTAGTAAGGAGTTGTAACTCCGTGTTTAGCATAGGCACTTTTTTTAAATTTACCATGCTACATTACTGTTTATGTTTCATCTGATAGTTACTGGAGAATCTGAATATGAAAGTGCAGAAGAGGAAGATAATGAAGAGGGTGAATATGTGGTGAGCATAATTTATTATTGTAAAGTATTACCGTATACGGTGTCATTTTGCTGCCATAGAATTGCAGATAATATACGATTAATTTACTGTTCTTTGTATCATTTTTTCAAAAATTACTTACCTGCAGCTCAATAATTACTGTATTAACGCATACTAGTTTGATATTAATTATTTGAAGTAATTTATCATTCGAAGCAAGCGTTAATTTTTGTTCTTGTTGGTTTTATTAAGATTTTTGTTTCTAAAAATAATCGCTTTTTGTACATTATTTATCAACAGGATAGACAGGATGAAGACAACGATGTTGATAATCCTGTTGATGAAGAAGGTGGACAAGAAGAAACCGCTGAAGTTCTAGAAGATGAAGACATAGAAGGCGGTGGAGAATGGAAAGATGAGCAAAGAGAAGAAGGAGATGGCGAGGTGAGTAGTAGCAATGAGATGAAGGTAATTCATCAAAGAGATTTAAATATCGTAAAAGAGAAATGAGAGTCCACCCAGGCATCGCTTTGCATTATTGTATTTTAGCTATTGTATAATTTCTACCACCGGATCCCGCTATTTTTTCTTGATTGTCTCGATGGTAATGCGTCATTGTCGGTTGTTTTCTTTTGCTAAAAAATTTACTTAAAAGGCATTTTAAACTTTTATAAGCGAAAAAGGGAATTCTTCCCACATTAATATTATTACCGGTATTTGCAATGTTTTAGATCATATTTATTAAATGTACACTCAAAATTTTGTTACGGTAACTTATCTTCGGTATTCGGACGCGTTCTTATCGGAAAACTGTTAACTCATTTTGCATTATTGCACTTTGCATCACCTTTTTTAGAAACGTATCTGTGATATAATGTGATTCCTGGGTGTATTTAAGGCGACAGATGGTTAACATTTTCTTTCTTGGTTATCTTTTATAGGAAAGTGAAGCAGAGAATTCAAAAGAGAAGTCACTTGACTTTGACGAAGATAGACGTAATCCTCAGTACATACCTAAAAAAGGTGGGTTTTACGAACATGACGACAGATTAAGCGAAGTTATTGCAACTGAAGAAGAAGAAAAAACACAAGAAGAAACGTAAATTTTTAAGAATAATTTATAATTATATCACGAAATTTTTAATAGCCCTATTAACATGTTTTACAGTGCTGAAAAGAAAAAGAATTTGAATAAACTTTGGAAAGATGAAGGAAAGTGGATACATGATCGCTTTCATGAAACAGAGCAAACTCCTAAATCAACAGGTGAATTAGTTGGTATATATGGCTATGATATTCGTAATGAAGATGGTCCCCCTCACGCAAGAAGAAGAAGACGTTATGGGTAATTTAATATTGTTTAAATGAAGAATCTTAGATTATTTGTTAATAATTATTATTGTATAATGCGTTATTAATACATGTACAGTCGAGGTCCTAGTAAATACACTCGTAAATGGGAAGATGAAGATGCTTATAATAACAGCATGGCATTAAAGGGGAAGGATAATGAAAACTTTAATAGGGGTAACTTTCGGGGAAGGCGAGGATCGCGAGGAAGGCCATCAAAACCCAGGCAATTAGAGAATGATGATAACGACGAATCAAAGTTTAATCAAGTAGAATTTCCACGTCTTGAATCAAAAACTTCCGAAAGTACTGGAACGGGAAATACTTATGAAGAAAAAATTGATGATTTTCCCAGTATTGATCAAGCAAATCAGAAAAGAAGAGAGGGAATGGTAGATCGAAATAAATCTTTTGGAGAGGGAACTTATAAGAAGAAAGGTTCTAATGAAGTTCATGCTGGACGAGGTCAACGTAGGCCAATACGAGGAAGAAATCGTTTTGGCAGGAACACGTGGCCTAAGCAATCTATTTCTGTTGGTGGCGATCCTGGATTTGCACAAAATAATCAACAAGACGATGATCTTACTGATGACATGAAAAATTTATCTGTGAACGAAGCCGATGATGTTAAAAATAATTCTGCAGTTCAAAACAAAGAAAGACGTCCGGGCAAAAGTCATATTTTTTTAGAAATTTGTTAAAATTGTTCTTTGATTAATATAAAGTTTATTTCTCACTTAGAAATGGCAACAAATCAGAATATTATAAATAATTCTACTTCAGAAAGACGTCAAGCATCAATTCCACCAAGGCTTCAAGATGCTGCTGCCAGCAAACCAAAACGTTATTCATCTCAACGCCAGCGGTCTGTGGTCGAAAGCGGAAATTTTATACAGCAAAATCAATCTTCATCGAATTCAACTATACCACCAAGATTTTATGATCAGTGTATAATTTCAATTGTTTTAAAAATAAATAAGGTAGGCCTATATAATTAATACCGGTATGCATTTTTATAGGTTATCAGCAATCAATATATCCAGAACGTTCTAATACATCAAGAAATCCATCGGCTAATCCTATTTTACCTTCTCAATCGTATCAAGGATACGAACCTCCTTATCAAGAATCCTTTGGTAATTATAACAAGATTTTTGTCTTTATTATTATTACCCTTTGAAACATCTTTGGATATTTTGTGAAAGATCACATTAACTTTTTAAACTACTGTATTAATTTATGTAATATGTCTGTTAAATGGACATTAGCAGGTTACTAATACTGTATAGGCATTTTAGTACCGGTTACAAATGATTGAAGGTGTTCTAGTAATCATATTATTTATGATCTTATAGAATTTAAAGTTCATTGCAATAATTAGAAATTAATTTACTGTAGTCATGCTTAACTTTTGACTTTCATATTTTTAAATTAGATTTTTTTTTTCAAATTAGGTATTCGTCCGATTGCGCCCAATACACCGAGAATGTTCTCCCCAGTTTCTTTATCTCCTGGCCAACCAGTAATATCGGCTTCATATGTTGCATCAGGAGCAAATTTAATGAGCTATAGCCCGCAAAATGCTTTCCCTCAATATCCATTTCAACCATATGCATCTCCTACTGCCACGGCACCTGTCGTAAGTGATCCTGAAATTTAATTTCTTTAAGCGATTTTTTAGGATCTGTATTTCTAAGATTTTGAAACATTGCGAATGAAGTTGGGTTTCTATAGCATGCCAATTTTACTAAAAAAAAAAGTTAGGTTGAGCTGTCAATTTTGATATGATTTTAATGGTACAAAATCTTCTAAAGTTGAATTAATTAGAATAAATTCTAACATTTTAATAATATTGAGAGAACTTTCTCTTGCGTTATTATTAAATTAATATTTCTTAATTTGTTTCTTGTATAATGTTAACCATTTTAACAAAATAATTGTTTTTGTGTAAACTCTTTAGCATGCAATTTCTAATGTTTAAACACTGCATGGTTTTTAATAATTTTATTAATGCTATAATACATTTTTTTTTCTGATTAATTATTAAATTACTTCATACTTTTAAAACATAATTATGGCCATTTTTTCTAAGGAAAGAAAATGCCTTTCTTTGCTTTTACTTTAGTTGAAACTTTAAATTGCAAATATTGGTGTCGCCTTACTATTGCTACTTAATCGTAAACATTATCTTACACAAAAGTGTGCTTTTTGATTTGGTCACTCAGGGTGAACCACACGATAACACGCTTTCTGCAATGCATTCATCTCCGCCGCAAGAAATCTTCCGAGGCGGAATGGCTTATTACAATACTCAACCCCCCGTACGATCTGTCCCAAAACGACTTCGGGCTGCTATACCCATCGTTCCGCCCCCTGAAATGGAGGTAATTAATAAATTACTAATTCATTGTAATTTGAGCTTTCAACATTATTAAATAATTTTAATATTAAGTTAGTATCGTCTTGATTTTTTTTTAAATTTAAATGTTTAAAAAAATTTCAAATAAACGATACAAAATTGCTGAAAAGGATTCACATGTCAAGTTAACTTTTATAATAAGTTTTAACTTTTTAATTACAGTATCATTTGAGCATGTCTTTTGATGCATTTGATCTTGTACTACTAATATTGTTATTGCCCTTAAAACTTGTTAACAAGTAATCTTCTGAATTTTTTTTAAAATTGAAATTTACGTTCAGTTCATAATAATTGATGTTTGCAATTTTAAGCTTTTAAAAATTTGTGTAGGCATTTGACTAGTATTTTAAAAGTTGTGTTCTGTCTGTAAAATAATTGCATTAGTTAACATTATGTGATTGAATTTTTAAGCCCAAATCAATTGCAAAAATGGGTTAAAGTTTTTCTCGTTGATTAAAGTACACGCATACAGCATTCTTAAATTAACATTACTAATTTAAAAAAAAGTAACTTAGTTTTATATTAGTTGTTTTGTGAATTTGAGCGGATGATGGTAGTAATTTATCCGATTTTTCATTTAAGGGAAACGAGCGCAGCAGCAACGAAGATTTGACCGAAGAAATGGAATTAAGAGAAACAAATGAAAATGTCGAAGAGATCGCCGATGGAATTTAAATAAAAGTATGATAAATAAGTATATAATTATTATTTTTCATGCCTTTTTCTTGTAAATTGTTAGGTAGTTTTGAAAGTGTATTGTTACCTTTGCGAAAGTTAAATCTTGAAAATGTTAACACTTAAATTTTGTCTGAAAGTTTGCGGACATTGATTGCTTTAATAACTATGATTCTATATACATTTTATATTTTAGATTAGCAATTTTAAATCTAAAATTGTTTGCTTTTATTATTGCATTTATACACATTGAAAACCCACAATAAGTTAATTTTCTAGTGTTAGAAGTAAAACTTGTTTTCAACTATAAGACCATTTATTAAATTTATTTAATCCGATGCGACAAAATAATGAAAGCAAAATTTACAAAAAAAAAATCATCCAGATATTTCGCGAATCCCAAGATTTCTAATTACATGTACCGGTAGTATCTTAATCATGATTTCGAAGAAGGTATAGCTATACCTTCTTCAGATTCTTGCAGAATCATTTTCATTGGGGTAGGCTACCCCTCTATGGACAGGTTTTTTGTTTTGCAAAAACCTTTTAATAATGAACCTTGCTCATTAGCCAATTTGGCAAAACTTTAGACATATCCTCCCGATTTTATTTCAATAGTAAGGAAACATTTTAATCACAAAACCACGATTTAGTCTACTGTAGATCCTATTTTGAAATTTTAAGGTTGTATAAATACAATGTTATTGAGTAAGAAATCAATAAATCTTAGTTTCCTTGGTTGAAATAATACTTATTAGGCCTCGAACCCCTTCACGAAATCTTAGTTTTGTGAAACAGTAGTTTGCATAAATTTTATTATGCTGGTGGTTTTAAACATGCATTTTAAAATAGAAATATTTTTTTTCTTTTTGCAAATCTAAAGATTTTAAAATATATTGTTAAAAATATAGCAATACGATTTATTTAATTTTCAAATACAGTTTAATTTTCTTCAATAGCAGTGAATATCAAAACAAATTTAATTCGGCGAAATTATGTTTACGACATAACGTCACCATTTAGTCGCTTTTGTCTCATTGTGTAAAGCCTTCTTACCCATTTCTCTTGTCTTAATTCTTTATTTGCAAACAACTAGCAAACATAAATTTTAAAGAATTTTTTAACTTGAATTTTCATATATTATAGCATATTATTTAATGTTAAACTTACGTTTTCATGAGCTAATTCACATGGAACTAACTTCTCCATAGTCGCAGTCATTGACGATTTATTTGTCTGTTGATTGTCGTAACTAAATAAATCGGTTGCTGATGATCCCGATGGATCATTGGTTTGCTACAACAAAATTGTTTAATCTTTTATAAGGACAATAAATGGAAAATACATACGAGCTTGTCGGCGTTAGAGATAAAATCTTGAGGTGCAAAACCAGGTGCATTAATTTGATTGATTGCGTCAGATCGGTTAATTTGCTCTTGAAATGATAATGGTTCGCTAGCTAATGTAAGCATAAGACAGTATTACATTTTACCTCCTTAGTTTCTAAGTACAGTAGTACAATTTACTTTTTTCCTTAGTTGATCTATTTCGACTAGTTAGAACTCCTTTTTCACGAAGTTGGGCGTCAGCTTCAGCTAAATATTTCAAATTTTAAGCAATTTTGTTTTACATCTCCTAATTTATATAATTACCTGCAGCTTTTAATGCCATTTTCATCTTATTTTTTAACTGTTCTTCCGGTGTCTTTTAATATTCAAAATAATTCAATTAGTTCATCGAAAATTTATTCGTTTAATCTACCATAATTATTTACCATTGAAGAACTGTAAAAAAAATTTAAATGTATTACAAACTTATTAATTAAAATTACTGAGCTTGGATTACCTTGCTCCAGTACTTGTTTCTGTACTTCTTTTACCTTTATCTGACTTTCTGTTAATAACAAAAAACAAAAAAAAAATTTTAACAGCTTATTCAAAAGAGTTTATTATTAAAATTCCATACAATTCTTTTTTCGATGAAGAACTTGAAGGGCTTCTTCCTTTGGACCTACTCCTAAGCCGTTTTCTTTCTCGACTTAAAGACCTAATAAGTTGCAATTAATATAATGTATACAATTACTGTAGCATTATTTTAACGAGCAATCTTAATAATGATTAATACCGTGACGGTCTTTTACTCTTTGAATTTGAACCATCTTTTGATCGCGTTCGACTTCTAGATCTTGACTTTTTTGTGCGCCTATTAAATCTCGAATGTCGACGATCTTCATCACTGTTGCTAGATGAGGATGAAATTGATCTACTTCTAAATAACAGATAATTGAAAATAATTGTACAAATTATTTTTGATGAAATACATAATAACTAGACCTGCTTCTCCTACGTCTTCTATCGGGGGAACGACTACTTTTAGCCATAAAATGATGACAATAATTATTAAGTTATTAACTTATTTATAAATTTTACTACTTCCTTAAACTTTGGAAAAAAAAAAACACGTAAATCAGCATGGGTTTTCTATTTTATTTATAACTTCTGGTTTTATTAACCTTTAGGTGAGTTACCAACATCTTTTTTTTCAATAAAGAAGACCCGAGACTCGAAAAGATAAAGCGGAAGTTTAGGCGGAAGTAAGCTCTAATATTGTTATTTACAGGGATTTGATTAATAATATTATTATTTTCCTTTATTTAATAAACATTTATTTTTGGCTTTTAAGAACCATGTCAAGTGCATTATATCTTTATTTAATATTATAAATTGTAATAATTAATTTTTTTTTTTTTTGTGAATATTTGCCATAAAAAACAGCAAATCTCAAATATTCGTTCTTCCAAAAGTTCACAAGATGCAATTCTTCCAATTTATTTCTAGAGTTTACTACAGCCTTCCATTCCGTAGTTCTAGTAATGTAGCCTTTATTGACATTAATTTTAGATGTTTGGCAATAGAAGTTTGGCAAATTGCAAAATTCCGCAAAAGCGGAAATTATTAACGCGTTTTTGCGAAAATATGTCCTTATTAGCTAAGTTAGCTTAAAACGATGCGTCAATGTGGTTGTCAACCTGCTTTCCCGAAAGAGCTTTCTTTTTGGTAAAGTCGTATACTGTATTATTTAATGTTTTGGGATATTCTTTTTACTTTGGGAAACCAATTCGGAATCGTCCATTGTGATTGGGTAAGTTGCAACCCGAGAGCTCCCCGTAGTGCAGTGAGGCAAAGCCAAATATGACTTACATTTGTTCCTAATTTCGACATAAACTAATTAAGGTATTTTGTGTTTTTTTTTTATTCTTATCATATTTGAAAGTGCAAGTATTTACGATTTTCCCCGAAAAAAAAGCTTTTCATTCAAGCTCAAATTTGAGAGGTTAACTCGTCTAACGTTGAAATATCGATTAGTGAGATGTGGCGGTAAAGCAGTCGAGCCCATTGATTTCCTTCTGGGTTTCGCTCAACTGAAGATGTGTGCTGCAGCAGCTTCGAAATACAAGTAATTCGGTGATGGCTTCAACACATTTCGAACGTCGTCTAGTCCCTTTTTATATTCATAGAATAATACTTAACTAAATACGTTTTGAAAGAAGCGTACAAAGGATATATGTATTTTTAAAAAAATCCAAAATATTGGTTTACGAGTCGAAATGTTTTAGATGGAGATGATTGTGAATCATCGCTGAAATGGATTCTTCAACTCCATCGATGTTGGAATGATATTGGATGGTACCATCTAAAAATATTATTCGGTAAGATACTACAGTAATGTTTTTTGAACAAAAAATGTTGTTTTGTTTTCAAATGTCTACGAACGAGATAATCGATGCAACCTAGGAAAAATCTGAAGGGGGGAGAAAAAAAAAAAAAAATAATAACGACATTATTTTGGTTGGTGGCAACTTTTAATAGGGCATTCCAGTGTAAACGATATTGATAATTACCTTGCGGATACTTAACTTTGTGAAAATTAGTAGAAAATTATTTGGTGGATGGTTGCTCAGATAAAGACTTGAAAATTGTGATTTTGTTATTACTACTGTATTATTTTTTTGATGCAAGTCTCTAAAAGTTTTTCAAAGCAACTTTTTTTGATTTTTAACTTTAAAATCGGAATTATTAAATTTGGATCAAATGCTTTTATTATAAACAATAATATTGTTCCAAAAAGGTGCATGCACCAGTCTGGGACGTGTGTTGATCTAGTATATTATGCAAAATTATACACATTATGGAAAATGCAGTACAATGCTTACTTGAATCTGTTGGTAAAGAGAATGTAAATGGTGAACTAGCATGTCACAATTTACTGAACTTCCTAGATTAAACCTTGAGGGGAAAAGATTAAATACTGCATTTTGCACCTTACAAATCCAATAATTCTAGAACATTATTATAAAAAGTGAGGTATTTTGGTTTTTATAAAGTTAACTCTTACATAGCGTATGGGTATATTAATTATATTCTTTATAATTTTAAAGAATGTTGTAGAGTCTAGCTATACCTCATAAATGTCTATTTTGAAACTTTCGTATCGATTTATTTTAAACTTAGAAATACTGTAGTGGGTTGTAGTAATATGCTGTGTGAGAATGTGATTTATTACGCTTGAAAGTCGGCTAGCATCGTATTTTAATGTTATTAGTCTTTCAAATTATTTTATTGTATTTTTTAACTATGGTAGTTTTGTATTTGAGACGTAGATCAAGACAACTTGTTGAGTAAGTGCAAGTGGCTAAATGACCGATTAGTATTTATTTATTGTCTAACTTTGTTTACAAATTGAATGATTATACAGTACTGTATTACTAAATTATTGTATTACTATAAGTACTAAAATTAATTACGGTACAGTACTGCATTTTGACTTCTGTTTCACCGTCAGTAGAATATTTTTATTATTTTATAAAAAGTTTTACATACAATTTATTATTACAAAGTCGTTTAATATTAACAACTGAGAAAAGTAGATTTTTTAATTTGAGTACATGTATTTAAACTTTGGCATAGCTGCTTAGGGCATTATCGTTCATTTATTATATTTTTGATAAAAACTTTAAATGACATATTAATTACCGTATTATTACTACTGTGTACGAGTATATGAAATAAAGCCTAAAAATAACTCGATTTACTGTAATATTATTGAGTACAGTAAGTTTGCATAAAATAAGGTTAAAGATTTATTAAAATTTTAAGTTAAAATCCTTTAATTTTTGTTCTACTAGTAATTTATCAGACTTCAAAAAGAAAAATATTTTAGAAGTTTGCTGTTGAAAGTTTTGAACTTGGCTAAAAATTTATTTTCGACTACTGTACATTGTAAAGTTTAAGAAAAAAATATTCCAAGTCTTAGGTTGGGGAGACAAATTTTGTTGCCAAAATTAAAATAAAAAAAAAATAAAAAAATTGTTTTTAACTTAGACTTATTGGGATAAGAATATACTAGAATCAATTAATTACATAGACTTTTATTTATGTCCTCGTAAGGAGATTAACAGACACATGAATATCAGGGAATTTTTGAAAGCTAGAAAGTTGCCATATTGCAAAAGTTATAAAATTATAGTAATAAAGTTTATTTGCTGCATTCAGAAGCTATTAAAATTTAAGACAAAAACAAATATTCAAAGCAAATTGAAAAATCAGACAAAAAATATGAAATCTAAAGTTAATTTGATTTTTGTAAACGAGTAAAAGTGTTTTTAAATTTTGCTCAAATCTTTTAAAAAATGAGATTTAATAAGGATTAAGGGTGACATTTTTATCGGAAAGGACGAGTAGATTAATAAAATTGAAAGAAATAATTATGTAGAGCAAAAAGGAAAAGGTTAGTGAAAAGAATTTGTCCGATTAACGCTAACAAGATCTTCGGGTGTTTAATCAATTTACCTTTTTTACACTCACAAACAAAATGCAAAAAGTATAATCAAATCTTATAATAAATGACTAATTTTTGTCTTAAATATGACTTTTAATAGTTTCTGAACTCAGCTTAATCTGCATTCAGCTATTTAAATTTGAGTCGCAGATTTCATTTTATGAAGTTTATTTTAGCTTTCAATTTACTGCTACCATTCTGATTTTAAAGGTTTAAGATTTTGTTATCCAACTTTTGCTTTCTTAAAAAGGGTGCTGAGGAAGAATTATTATTATTTTTTTTTTATTTTGTAACAATTTATTTGGGAGAGGGGGGGAATGGTATTTAATTCGTAGGTAAATCTACTCTCTTGCATACGTCACTTTATCTTGTGGGGTTGAAAGCCACGGGTTTATTGGGACAACGAGGAATAATGGACCCCTAACAAGCAAAGTTGGGTTTTTTGTATAATAATATACAGTATAAGACACCCCATTTATATAGACAAAACTGAATCGATACCGCTTTATAATTTTTTGTCTGATATTTAGTCTGGCGATCAACAACGTCAATTACAATTTTAATAGAATTCACTTTTATGACTGTAGTCATCAAAATAACATTTCTAATGGGAATTTTTTATTATTATTATTAGAAATGTTATTTTAATGCTACTCATATTTATTTATAAAAGAAACTAGTTGTCCCGTTCGGGAATTATTATTATTTTTTTTTTTTAAATCTTGTTAAAATTTTGTAGAAATTGTTCGTAGGGGTGCATCTTTCTATGAACGTCACTTTCTCTACTCTACAGCTATTTGAGCTTGCGTTCCAATAATAGAAATTGATCTCGGTGGTTCCTTCTTTGAAGCTGCCTCCTCTAAAGTTTCTATGGCAACGGTTGCCATAGTTACTCATCATCAGTTGTACAAGTACATCAAAATATACTATAGTTGCATATTATACAGTACATGTATATACGTCGACAACGCTTATGCAGCCGCCTGTGTTTGTTTATGCAATTGGTTGGAGTTCCAAACATATTAGGGTGCCGATGTAACAAAACGGGACTTTGTAAAGCTTAAATTGTCAAATACAAAAATATTTTGTTTTATTTTTAAAAAAATGAATGTTGAGGCTAGTTGGTGGTATTATTTCAAGTCATTTCGTTAATTTAGTATTTACATTTTAATTTTCACAGGTCATTACTTGCTATTAATCATGCCGAAGCGAAAATTTGACGATAGCGACTTAGGAAGCGATGCTGCCTCTGCTGAAGTGGAATCGGAAAGTTGTGTCTCGGTGGAGTTTTCGAATTCAAATCAATCGAAGGAACATGTGGAAGCATCTACGCATGTCGACACTGCCAAAATTACTGAAGATAGCTACGAAGGAATCGAAGCTGCGAATATCGCCGAATCTACTACGGAGGAAACCAGCGATAGTTTTTCAACGGAAGGTAGCACTGAAGTTGCTACGAGGCCTAGGAGTAATTTAAAAAAGAGTAAGTTTATTTACATTTAAATAAATCTTATTAATATTGATTTTAATGTAATACTTATGAATTAATAATTATTATATTGATGCTTTAAATTTATTTTAGCTGCACACTATTTTTGTTATTGTACAGGTATACACTTACTCTTAATTTGACATTTCAGTTTGAAGCATTTTATCTCAAGGAGTAACAGTTGAAATAAATCAAAAGTTATTAGTTTTAAAAGCTAATCAATTGTTCGAGCAATCAATAGTTTTACAAATAACTTTACGAATGCTGAAATAATATAATCAGCATAAAAGTTTAACTTTTAATAATACTATAATACATTATAGTAACAATTATGCAAGTTTTAAAGACAATTGCATTATTCATCAAACAAAGTAAATAGTCTACTTTTAAATAATCATAATCCAATATTTTTTATTTTTAAATTTTTTTTATTGAAAAGTTTAAAATAAATGATTAAATTTTAAACGATTTTTATAATTACTGTATTTTAAATCATTAAATACACAAGGCGCTGAATTTTATGCGTTTTAAATGAATAGTTTGCTTGTCTATTAATTATTTTATTATTTTCTTTTTCTTTACACTTATACAAATTTAATGCTTTAATTTTCTTAATTATTTAATTTTTTTGCAAGTAAATTATTTACACAGTGATAATGTGTCTCTAAAAAACATTCTCTCCAAATTTTATCGATTAAACCAAATTAAGATGTTTTAGTAAATAAACGATGTTCGTGCTTGGCAGATGGAGGGTGCGCTCCCTCAAGCAGATATCATAATTTTTGCCAGTCTAGGCACTCGTACAAAAGGTAAAAAAATTAAAATAAATGAAGCATTAGGAAACAGACGGCAGATTTACTCGTACATTAAATACATATTAAAATTTTGTGGTTTTGGAGGTGTGTGATAAAATAATTATAATAATGATATTATCGCACATCCACTGTTAAGCACTAATATACCACTTAAACAACAATATTTCGATATACAGAATTTAAATAATCACAAGATTATGTAAGATATTTAAGATCACGAAATAATTGGTTAATATCATATGTTAATTTTTCTCAATTTCGCTATTATTTAATCTTAAAAAGGGAGTATTAAAACGGTAAGTAGCCCATGAAATATCATGACATGTGCCAATCAGTAGTGGAGATAAATAAGAGTTGGCATTTTGAAAATTTTACATGGTTTGTTAACGTAACTACTTTGGAAATACGTGGATAGTTTTATTAATGTATTTAGTTTGACTATGGAATTGATTTGTTTTTAAATAGATTTTGGGGAGCCTTCCTGCAAGAAGAAGCGTTCAATTGAGTTTAACTCCGTAACGGTATATTATTTTCATCGAATGCAGGGTTTTACCTGTGTTCCAAGTCAAGGAGGTTCTACTCTAGGTTAGTACATTTTAGGCGGTTAACATTTTGAATTTAATTTCTAATTTATTTCTAATGTGTAAATAGGAATGGCTAACAAGCACAGTCACGTCGAAAAATTTTCCTTGTCAGAGCATGCAGAAGAGCAGCATAGAGTTCACCGGGATTATCTTTTAAAACAACGACGCATGAACAAGGAAGGCCATTTAGGAATTATTTCGGAAGATGAAGTAGACGATGAGGAAGACGAGGATGAAACCGATGTTTCCGATTCTGAGTTGGATTTAGATAATTATTATTTTCTTCAACCTGTTCCTACGAGGCAACGTAGAGCTATGCTACGTTCTTCAGGTGTTCGCAAAATAGAAAGCGTCGAAAAAGACGATTGTCGTAGTATTCGCGCGTCTCGAGAATTTTGTGGTTGTGAGTGCAAAATTTATTGTGATCCCGAAACTTGCGCTTGCAGTCTCGCAGACATCAAGTGTCAAGTCGATCGATTGACATTTCCTTGTGGCTGCACCAGAGACGGTTGCGGAAACCGAACGGGGCGCATCGAGTTTAATCCGATTCGCGTTCGAACACACTTTATTCACACTCTAATGCGATTAGAGCTGGAAAAAAAGCAGCAGATACAAAGTTCTTTTCCAAATGAACAAGTTAATGACGCACATCGACTCGCGTTACCAAGTTGTCAAATGCAAACTGCTGAGCATTTGCAGCAAAATCCTCATCAATGGAATGTTGATGGATTGTCTTCTGTCAAATTAGAACAAACGCATGATTTGCATGAAGCGTCTGTTTCAAACGCTACTTCCTCTGTTTATTTTCCACCATGCGACATCAAAGAAGATTGTGCGAAGAATTTGAGCGCATCTAATGAGCGTAATATTTTTGATGCTACAAACGTACACAATTTTAATTCAGGTGAGTATAAATTTTATTTTCAGGAGTTTGGAATTTCTAATGTTTGTATAAAAACTAATATTTGGTTGTTTTGATAATTACAATACTAACATGCTGTTATTATAGGTTCCAGTGTACTGTCCAGCGATGTTCCAAGACCGTTTGATGTCGAAAGCAGCAATAGATGTCCAACTGCAACCGGTTGTTTCACCCAACCGCCATTTATTGATCCAACAGCATCAGAAGGTATTTTAAATACCTTAAAGAGACCCTTCAACTGTCCTCTCAATGGTGTTATGCTTTTCGATGACTTAGAAGAAGATTTTCACGGTCGGGAGGATTCGTTGGATATGTACGGTTCTTCATTTCAAGACGAAGAGGAATCTACCTCGTATTCGGAGAACAGTGACTACTCCGAGGACAGCTATGACGTGGATGAACAGACTAAAAGCGGTAAGCAGCAAACGGCAGCTATTCGTGCTCGATCGATGCAATTAAAAGAATCAAATTCGAGCGAGATTGAATTTCAAGAAACTAGATTTGCTACCTATGGGATTGAGCAAAATAATTTCGAGAGCTCATCATCTTATAGCGGGACCTCAGGAAGCACTGATTTTCGAAATGCATGTGAAATTGATCAGCACAGTGTTCAAAATTATAATAATTTGTCAACCTGTTGTCAAACTTATCCAGAAGAAGATTTTCAACCGGCTTGTAACGAAGAGTTTACATCCCACAATTCAACCTACGGAGAAGGTAACAGCTTCGCAATAGCCTCAAATTTACAGGCGACACCCCAAACCGATCAACGGTTTCAGTTCGAAGAAAATCATTATACTGATTTGAGTAGCGCAACTTGTATTTCCAAGTTAGAACCATTTACTGATATTTTGCAGGCAAAATATAGAAATTTTCAAAATCAACCGAGCGGAAATACTCCCTACGAGCAGTTGATTGTTGACAATAGGGAGTCGGATGGTTTAAAAACGAATCTCGAAGCCAATCGTCACAATGAATTAGAATTAAATTGTGATAGAGCGCATGTGGAAAAAGTCGTTGCAACGATTGACGAACTTCAAAATGACAAACTAGTGAAATCTGAAACGCTTTTCTTGGAAAATTCACAAGTAAGTTCTAGTTCGTCAAGCAGCAGTGAGATCTTGTTGGAACCTAGCGAAAATTTTGGAGAAATAATTAAAAAGACAATGGTGGAAACTGTATCTGCATAGCATAATACAAAATTATACAGTAGTTTGTTAATACAGTACTGTAATTTTAGCGAATTATTCATAATAATATTTATGAAAATTTGGCGCAGCTCAAGCCATTATTTTAATCTTACTCAAATTTGAAATCAATCTTAATGCAAATTGTATTTCAGAGTAACAATTGTTGTTGACAGATAAGCTTTTATGTCTATGTTGTCGACTATAAATATTGCTGGTTTAATTTGCAGATTATTCTTTTAGATTCGTTAGAATGACAATTTTAATGCAATAAATGAGAAGGAAATATTTACATTGACATAATGCAAGATGAGCTTAGATGGCCATTGCTAATCACAAAGTTTTAAATAACAAACTTTATCGTGTTAAAAGAAACGAAATGCTGATCGTAATTATTAAGGAACATCTTTTGTCGTCTGTAAATCTTGCTGTGTAATCGATTTAAATTTTGATTTTGAATTTTATGAGGTCGAGAGAATCGACCTGTCTTTTAGTTTCTCTCAAGAATGAATTATCTCCAACCTGTATAATTACAGTACGTGTATATTTTATACGCATGTTATTATGACTGTAAAATCATCATTATTTTGAAATTTTTTAGTTCAAACTGTAAACCAATTTATTGTTTGAATTTTTTGTGTTTTTTATTATGAAAGACTTAATTTTATTGGTCCATAAATGTTTTAATGCATCAAATTAATTATTATCCCTGAAATTTAGTTTTGAATTAGTAAAATTATATTTTGTTTTATTTAAAGCTACAAAACAGTTTAGTTGTAAGATTCTGCTAATGTTGCAATAGTTTTTCTGTGAAGTTTAAAATTAAAAGAGATTTTTTATTCGTATATTAATAAATTCTTGTACATTATCGAACTTACAGTAAAGAAGTATACACAGTTTATTTAATTTTCTTGTTAGAAACTAAAACAGAGTGGGAGCCTTATGGCTATAACTATTGTGTAGAGAAAGTCATACTTACGTTCCCATATATATTTTTATGCAAATTAAAAAAAAAAAGAAAAATGGAGGGCTTTTAAATTCACTTGGAAGTGATTATTTAGATGAAAAATGACCCCAGAAACACGATTTTTGGATCCACATGTCTCCATCTTATTGATTTGGCATGTTCTTTTTAGTTTTTTTGGTTTAGTTATCTGTAGAAACTCATGTTTTTACAGCCTATTCATTGAATTAGGGAAGAAGAGGCCTGGTTACATCGAGAAGAACCTCCTTACGCACCTTACTAACCTAAAGAAAGACCGAAGAGCTTAGTATCACGAAGTTCATGAAGATGAGCGGGATGGATGTATGAGATGGAGTGTGACGAAAAGAAGGCGATGTTCTTTGCGCAAATTAAATTGCGGGAAGATAAATGGCTTGTGGCATATCCAAAGGCTTATTGGTAAAGAAAGCCTGAATGTTGTTGATAAAAATATTGTTAATGTTGATTCATGTGCCATGTTTTTTTCTAGCATAGCTAAAAGTGTGCACTTAGATGACGAGTATTATGATGCGGAGAATTTAGGCAGGTGGCGGCCAAATGAGATTATCGAGGGGGCTGTACAATGGTATATTAAATCGATGAAAAGCAGAGCTCAAGGTCTCTCTGAAATTACCT
The DNA here is from genome assembly GCA_034692225.1 of Polydesmus complanatus. NCBI lineage: Eukaryota > Metazoa > Arthropoda > Diplopoda > Polydesmida > Polydesmidae > Polydesmus > Polydesmus complanatus. Next base: position 96,322 of record JAQGAZ010000110.1, read on the forward strand.
TTCGCCACTTGCAATAATTGATGACGGATGCTGTCATTCGCAGCAGAATGGTTTTGGAGTTTAACACTGTTCTCATCTCGGGCTCGCTCCCTGATTACTGGAAATCGGGTGTAGTGGTTCCCATCTACAAAGGGGTGGGCACCAGGGAACAGTGTGGCTCGGGAATACGACAGTTCGTCGGCTAAACTCGTGGAGCAAAACTTAAAAAGTTCGTCTGCTAATATCGTTCGTTGACTAATAACTGAAAAACTTCCCCAAACCGCAGGCCTGAGAAGCCGGCTTTAGTGTTAAGTCTACGGTAGATTGTTTGAAAGGCACGCTGTAGTGGGCATAAATTTCTGGTGAAATGAGATGAGGATGACTTATACTTGGTACCTATATGATTTTTACCCTTACGGTATTGCCGATGTCACACCCTTAGCTGAAGAAGATCTTCGTACAATTGGGGCTTGGTTCGAGTTGCTTAGTATGGAGCTGCAATTTGAAGGCAAAACTCGCGTGATCGCGTTTGGTCCGCAGACCTTTTTGGACGCTGTAATGGGCATAAATTTCTGGTGAAATGAGAATGCTGGGACTACACTATGACTCCGAAATGTTGTGGGAAGTGCATTATCGCGAAACCTGTACCAAGAGCGAAGAGAGAGTGATAAATGACGCAAGGGACGAGAAGGAACATTTTAGATTTAAAATGACCTCAGGAACGTAATTCCGTGGTGCATTGGATGCTATCTCATTGATTTGTGGCGGTTTTTAAACTTTTGTCATCTTTCATCTGAAACTAAACTCCGTCAGGGCACTTTTTTGAAACTTCTCGGTTGAATAACTCAAAAACTAAGAGAGATAGAGACTTGTGGCCTACACCATCGTGTAGAGGACGTCATTTTACATACCCAGGTAAATATTTATGCAAATCGGATCACTGGTTCTCGAGTTATACTGAAAAATGACCTGCTCTACACGTGGCAATAGCCGCGCACAAAATAATTTCTAAAATCAAGTAAATTTTACCCTGGGTTTTAGGCCAACACGTAAAAAACAATGAATTGTATGTTTAAATTGACTTGCAAGTGACTTTTCCGAAGTAAAATAATCTCAGGAATACATTTCTGGGGTCTAGAAGTCTCTAGTTCATTGATTTGATATGTTTTTTTTATTTTTCAGCAGAAACTGTATGTCGGAAATGGTGTGATCGAAACTTTGAAGCTGAATAACTCAACAACCAAGAGAGATATAGACTTTAGGGTTTCACCATCGTGTAGAGGAGGTAATTTTACATTCCCATATAAATTTTTATGTAAATCGAATAAGTGGTTCTTGAGTTATGAGCAGGAGAGTAAGTTTATTTTTTTCTGCATTTGAAATAGTGAATCAAATTTAAAAAATTCCGGTTAGAATACAAATAGAGATAGAGACTTTTGGATATCACCATCGTGTAGAGCAGGTCATTTTCCAGTCCCCGAAGTAGTCCTTCAGGGACTGGAAAATGACCTACTCTACACGTGGCAATAGCCGCGCACAGAATAATTTCCAAAATCAAGGAAGTTTTAACCCAGGTTTTGGGCCAACACGTAAAAAATAATGAAGTATATGTTTAAATTGACTTGCAAGTGACTTTTCCGAAGTAAAATAGTCTCAGGAATACATTTCTGGGGTCTAGAAGTCTCTATTTCATTGATTTGATATGTTTTTTTTTAATTTTCAGCAGAGACTTTAAATTGGAAATGGTGTGAACGAAACTTTGAGGTTGAATAACTCAAAAACTAAGAGAGATAGAGACTTGTGGGATGCGCCATCGTGTAGAGGAGGTAATTTTACATTCCCATATAAATTTTTATGTAAATCGAATAAGTGGTTCTTGAGTTATGAGCAGGGGAGTAAGTTTATTTTTTTCTGTAGCTGAAACTGTGAATAAAATTTAAAAATTCCGGTTAAAAAACTAACAGAGATGGAGACTTTTGGATATCACCATCGTGTAGCGTTTTTCAAAGTTTAGTCCCGCGTGTAGACATGAGAGTGTCAACAAAATTTTTTTTTTTTATAAAATCCAACTACAGTGAATATTTTTTTTTGGGAGGAAAAAAAAAAAAACTTAGTTTTTTAAGCAAAAAAATTTTTGTCACTTGTTTATTGGTTTTTAGCATTATTTCAGCCAATAAAAAGTGATGGTAGTGCGAGTAATTTTTTGTGTGGTTCTCTGGTGTGTGTACCACTCAATCAGTTTATTGTTGTTATACCGAAAAAATAATAATAATTGTATTTGTGTGTCGCAATGATGAAAAGATTGGGAAAAGCTAGGGGTCTATCTTAATTCTATTTAATTGAATAGGGAAATGTTTGGGGTACCATTCCGTGCATTCTATTGACATTTGAAATGCATCTGTCATTTCAATACAGCAGTTTGTCTTTTGTTTTTGCTCAACGGCTAACCTACACCAAAAGTCCAAAGGTCAATAAACTTTTTTTCCTACGGCCTGTTCGCCGTTATTATTCACTTTTTCAAAGGGCAAAGTTGCTTTCGCTCCTGCTCTCGTGCATATTTACTGTTCAACTATCGGTCTTCTTTTCCTTAAATTTTATTTAAACATTATTTTTATTGTGTTGTTCTCGGAAGCAATGGAAGAATTATTTAATATTGTGCTTGAAAATGTGTATTAGGGCCATCTTTCTTTCGGCCGATATTATCGTAGGCCTAATAATAGGTGAGTGACTACCAAAGTTTGTTTCTAACTTATTTTATTTTAAATTCGTTCGTTTTTAGTATCGATAGGTAATAATAATTGTTATGTTAATTAGTAATATTGATATTTGATAGACAATTTTTGTGATTCTGAGTTGAGTTGGACTTTTGTTCACTAGAAATATTGTTTTTTTTAGGGGGAGGGGGGAAGGGGTGGGGTGGTATATTATAATTGAAAGTTAGGTGTGAGTGTAATTTACTAATCGGATAAATTCAACTTAAAGTTTAATTGAATTTTTTTCCTCTGTTAGGTTTTTTTTTGATTGACTAAATTGTTTTAAGATGCGCTGATTTTAATACTGTACATAATTTTTTTTGTTATTATTATTTTTTAAAATTTTATTTAGTAATTATTCTGTTATTTTTTTAAATTTGATTATTTTTTTTTTTACTTTGATTTTCAAATTTGAATATTTCCTGTTGTTTTTAATGGCATTATTAAATAATTATTATTTGTTAAGTAATTTTATTTTCTTTTTTTTTTTTTTTTCATTTCTGTTTTTTTTTTTCATTTCTGTTCTTTTTTTTTTTGTATTTTAATAATATTAATTTTTTTTTTTCATTTTTTGACATTTTTTTTTAGAAAGTCGTAACTAATGAATTACATGATTACTAAAAAAAATAAACAATTTCTAATGGTTTTTTTTTTTGTTTTTAGATCAACGTATAATTGACCAGTTTGAGGAAATCTTGTAAGAGAGATATTTAACCCTGGGATTTGCAGAGTGCTTTCAACATTAACAAGTCAAGGTAGAACTTACTTAATGTCATATTTTTCAAAAGGGGGGTTTTTTTTTTCTAACATGAGGTGAAGCATTTATGTGGCCCTCGCTGCTTCCCCTTCTTTTTCTATCAAAGCTCGCTAGGGTTTTAGGGTTTATTTTGCCATGATGGCCAAAATATATGTAAAAAGAAAGCGGGGATATAAACTGTTCCAGCTAAGCCAAAGACTGCCTAATGCAATACTGTAGTTCATAAGCTAACACATTTGAATTTTGAAATTCTTTTTGATTTTTTTTTGTACATGAAAATAACATAACTTTGAGTGAACTTATCTTAGTATCAAGTAGCACTTAATTTATTTATAACATCTTGACTACTTTTAAAGATAGTAACACAAAGATGTTACAGTTAGGTGATTCAGTTTTTCCTAGAACTAAAGTTAAACTTACGTATAATTTGATAAGATATAAATTTTCTAACCAGCCATGCAGCAGGATGAAGCTTGGTGGGAACAATGACAGAGAGCCATTACAAAGTTTACCATGTTTTTTTTAAATTATGCAGCGACCACTTAAATGTGGAGTGAAATATTGGATAGCTTATTCCTTTTCCTGATCGGGGACATATACGCCATCAGCTGGTTAACACCGGCTGCCTTTTTGGTAGTTTCCACCTATATCTAGGAACTGGTTAAAGCGTTGTCCAGGTATATGGGGCGAAGCATTTATGTGGCCCTTGCCGCTTCCCCTTCTCTTCTATTAAGGCTCGTTATGGTTTTGGGTTTTATTTCACTATTATGGTTAAAATGTATGTAAATAAAAAGCATAGATGTCATCTGTTTCAGCTCAGCTATAGACTGCCTAATGCAATAGTTCATAAGCTAACACATTTGAATTTTAAATTTCCTTTTTGATTATTTTTTTATAGAAATAACATAACATCGAGTGAACTTAACTTAGTATCAAGTAGTGTCTAATTTATTTATACCATATCAACAACTCTTAAAATAATAGCAAATGTTTCTCTAAAAATAAAAATATCTTTTCTAAAGAAATGCAATTAGTTTAACAAAAATATGTTATTAAACTTTAAATATAAATTTATTACATTGATTTTTTTCCGAGACCAGCCAAACAGTTGCCAAAAATTGTGGATGTCAGTACCGTAGCTCTCAGTCAGTGGTGGCCCTAGGTGGGTGCCTATACCAATTAGCTTTAAGGGCGGCTCTGCAAAGATGACCACATCCACTGCAAGACTTTTCAATGAAGGTAGGTTTCTATTTCTGCTACAACACTGGTTAAGTCTAGGTTAATAAAACCCGAAAATAATTGTGTAAATGAGTAATTTCTGTGGGGAAAAAAATAACAAAATTTCTCGAAAAATAAAAATACTTTTTGTAAAAAAAATGTAATTAGCTTAACAAAAATAAGTTAATAAACTTTAATATAATTTTATTACATTGGTTTTTTTCCCCAAGGGATTTGACAGAGCTGTCTTTAGGGCTCCGTCAAATGGTAGTGGAATCAGCTAATATTTATTAGGCATCTATTTTTTTCTCTTGTTTTTTGCTATTTAACGTGTTTTTCCAAACTTAATTTGACTAAAAGCTGTGTAATAGGAAACGTTCATTTTGTTCTAAATGAGAGCACCACTCTGTCTTGTATCCTACACCATCGTGTAGAGCAGGTCATTTTACATACCCATGTAAATTTTTAAGTAAATCGAATCACCGATAATTTCATCAGAAAACTAAAATTGAGTAAATTTTTTGAAGTTTTTTTTTTAAAAAATAAAAGTAGAAAAACAGTAAACTATATGAAAAATATTTTTTTTTTAACTTTTAATTTAAATAAAAATTCATTAACTCTCAAAATTGGGTTAATCTCTTTAAAAATTTATTTACTAAAGAAAAAATTATAATTGTGTGTAAATTTTTTATGAAGTTTAGACTGGTCCATAGCATTACGTCATTCGTTTTATGAGTGGGCCCTTCGCCGAGTGACAACACTGTCAGCAGACCACGTGACCAGGAGGATGAAAGTGATGAGCGAAGGCACTTTATAATTGAAACGCGGTGAGATGGGTCAAAGGCTCTTAGCTCCGATCAAGTAATAAACTTCTAGAAACTTCAAAGAAAAAATCTTTGCAGCAGACCATGTCCGTTATCGACGTGGATTTCACCAATAATTAGTAAGTGTGGGTTTAACTAATAAATACTATTAAGGCGGTTATGTTCCAACCATCGACATTAGACTACCAACTACGGTACTGTACTGTGTTTACGACAACCTTGTAGCCTACGTAATGTTGATTGTATGTAATGATTAGATTTGTATGGACAATAATAATTATTACTATATTTCAATGAGCAAAAAGCTCAAAAAGCAAGTGTGTTAAAAAAATTTTAATAGTAGATTTGTAGATGGAAAATGACCTCAGGAACACGATGCCGTTGTCCGTTGGTCGATATCATCGATTTCAGAAGTTATTTAGATTTTATCGTTTTTCATGTGAATAACTCAAAAACTAAGCGAGATAATGACTCACGGGTGGTGCCATCTTATAGAGGGCATCATTTTACATACCCATGTTAATTTTTATGCAAATCGGATCACGGGTTCGCGTGTTATGAGCAGTTGAATTTTTGAAATTCCCTTAGTTTAGCCTTCCCATTTGATAGAAACTCAGAAATGGGGTAAAAATTCAAGTGTGTTAAAAAAATTTTAAAAGTTGATTTTCAAATGTAAAATGACCTCAGGAACACGATGCCGTTGTCCGTTTGTCGATATCTCATCGATTTCAAAAGTTATTTAGGTTTTA